>QLPN01021784.1:0-24710 GCA_003314395.1 Albatrellus ellisii
GTCGCTGTGTTCGCCTGATGTCGCTGATGGTCATTTTCCGGCGTTACGTGCGCGTGATGCTCATCAACGGTATTATACAATGTTCTACCATGTTTCTCCACTCTGCGCCCTAGTGCACACCACTTCCTACCTCGTCTGCTCCCTTCTCTTCTTGGTTGGCTCATACCTGCGCTCACATATTTAATACCTAAGAACAAGGACAAAGGCACTGATACAAGTCAGTAAGTAAGTTAAAGTAGTGTAAAGTAAGATCTCACCTCAGTCTCGAAAACAACATGAGGACTGAGGAAAAAAAAAGGCAGGGTATCATAAACAGGCTAGATAAACTACCTGTGGCTGGGAACTATACAGTAGCAGAGTGATTGAGAAACTAGGTAGTTATCATATGTTTTCTGCAGAGAGGAGACGAAAGTTTGCATGCACGTCAGCTTCTGCCGAGTTGCCTAAAAAGGAAGTAGTAAGTCGTGCATGCGCCAGTTTGCAATTCCAACAATCAGAGCATGGGATAGATAGTGAATACCAAGTGGCCGAGAATCCACAGCCAAGGATAAATTTGAAGGTTTCAACATCAATACCCATTGTGGTAATGAAGGCCCATTTGCTCTTGCTGGCACATAAATGCTGCCATGTTGAACAACTCCTCTTCATGGAGATCATCATTCACTAGAGACTGCAGCAAGAAATGGCTGTCATCATCATGGTGTATTATTTCAAACGAGGTAGTCTAACAATCTAGAATTCTATTGTTATTGATATAGAGTTGATATGTCTTATATGATTTAAAGGGGAATTCTACAATTTGAAAGTTCATGGGTGGGACTCAAAGATTTGGATCTAGAGTCCATCTAGCACGTCTAGATGCTCACGGGAAGTCACCCACTCAGCGAATGCAATCTCGCATGTGACATCTGCTATTCTCCCACAGTGGTCACACCTAACCGTCTGATTACATAACCCACCACTCGTCACCAACCTTTGCCACTGTGGTAGTACATCCTGTCACTCCTGTCATTAAGCCTCCTAAGGACTTGGCGACATGGGGAGCACGTTCAAGCTGAAACGTAAGCTCAATGAACAGGGCATCGACTATACCACCAGAAAAGCCACAGAGAACTTTTGCTTAGTATGTTCTTAGCCTTCATAATCGTACCATGGCTTTCACCGTGCAATAGATTGGCACACCACTTCCGTCTTTGGACAAGTCTAGGGATTCTGGTGAATACGTTCCACTATGGAAGCAAGATGTAGGTCTATCTTCGCTAGCGCCGTGCCAATATCTCACATCAGTCGTCAGGTCAGAGATGAAAAGGGACGGAGGAGGCTGCATGGCGCATTTACCGGAGGCTTTTCAGCAGGCTACTTCAATACAGTGGGTTCCGCAGAAGGTATCGATGTCCGCTCCCCTGTCCTTCAGGCCCTATGATCAGTCTTACTGCAGGATGGACGCCGTCTACATTCACATCGTCGCGCTCCGAGCGTGCAAAACAGAAGGCGGTCAGGCCCGAAGATTATATGGACGAAGAAGATCTTGCCGAGCTCCGGGAGGCTCAACTCACGAAGGGGTTTCAGGCGCGGAAAGACGCTATTGGAACGGAGGCCGAGTTCAGTCGAAGGGCCGCAGCACAGGATCTAGAAGAAGAGTACGTGGCTGGATACTTGTTGTGCTTGACCATTAATGAGCTCTTCTCAGCTCAATGGCCACACAAATACGAGAGACTTTTCAGCCCGTTGGAGAGGACACTGCTGGTGTGAAGTTGTTGAAAAAGATGGGTTGGCGTCCCGGGCAAGGAGTTGGGTCACGTATCACCTGGCGAGAACGTCAAGTGCAGGACTTGCTTGCCGAGGGGAAACTAATCGGTGACACCAGCATCGACGAGTTGGATGACGATGAGGAGGCAAAAAAACATATGTATCCGCCACGCGATACCCCCGTGATTAAGGTGTCACGGAAGGACAACACACATGGCTTGGGTTTTGTGCCTGAGCAGGGGCTCCGTGAGCGGCTGGGCGAGAAGCGCGCTGAACCAACAGGGCCAACACTATCTGGTAAGCCCCGATTTTCGTGTCACCCCTTCAGAGTCAAGACATGAGCTGAAGCGCAAACCGTTCGAAGCTGGCTTCGGCTTAGGCGCTCTCAATGACGCTGACGACGATGATATTGACGTTTATGACCACACGTCTCATAAACAGAGGTCCCATATGGCGTATGATGTTACGGACCGCGAAGCGGACGACAATTTCACTCTCAGCGGCCATAGGCCTCAGCCCAAAGCTACACAGGCGCCGGCAGTACGTGCAGTTAGTCGATCTATTTCTCTCTTGATCCACATTCATTTTGCAGCGACCGGGGAGCCTCCGACTGTTCCCAGACGGTACTCCCGTCGTGGAGGGTTTTATTCCTTCCAGAAAACCTGTGCAGCAACTCGCCGAGTGACTGTTCTTCATTTCTTCTGTGGTTAATAACTTATTCTCCATGTTGCAGGTTCCCCTTACCAGAAGTGCCCAAAGGCTGGAAGCCCGATCCGCAGCGCATTTGGGATCGATATAGTGACAAGGAGAACCTCACCACAAGCCAGACGAATGTATCTTCCGATCCTGCGTGGCGGTCCAAGCTCACAGCTCATGAGGTAGCTCGCATGTGTTCTGCTGTCTTCTTGGAGCTGACGAGGTTTGCAGAGGGGCGCCATGCTGGGAGAAGCTCCCTTGCCAACTGGCCCGCGCTCTGTGTTCGAATATATGTCGCAGAAGGACCGGGAGAGAATCCAAAGAGCAGCCACCCATGTGCAATCTACGCCACCTGCGCCTCCTACAGAGTCCGAACCACCCTCAGACTCGCCGCTAGCTTTTACGCCTCCTCACATCGCGGCTGCAGCTCTCAAAGGGTTCATGCCATTCCCAGGAGACCCCATCAAGCAATCGCGATACATCGCCTATTTGCGCTCGCAGGCGACTCCCGAGGCACCTGAGCCCGCGCCGCAGCCGCTTCCGGGCCAGAGCATGTCCGATTTCCGGAAAGAGTTGTCTGATTATGCAAAGAGCGCTGCGATCTTCAAGCCTGTGTCTGGTGCCATGGCGAGTCGCTTTACAAGCGCGGCCGTCGTCGAGAGTGGGCCGGGTGTCGTCTCGGGGCTGCACCAGCCCGTGCACGATCCGGCTCCGGCCAAGGAGGCAGATGACAGAGGCAAGGAGAAAGAGAAAGAGAAAGAAAAGGAGGATGCGCGGCGGGAGGAGACAGCGGAGGGCTCCAAAGCGCATGCTGCCCGGATGGGGATGTACGGCCACCTTACGCGCGAGGTCAAGCCCTGGCAGCCCGCGCGTCTTTTGTGCAAGCGCTTCGGTGTCAAAGATCCAAACCCGGAGGTGGCGACGGACACGCCGATGCCAGGCACGACGGGCGTTGGGGTACTTGCGAATCGGAAGCCGGAGCAGGCAGTGGCGGTAGCGACGGTCGCCGCTGGCGGTGCACCAGGTCCCTCGTTAGCCTCTGGTGGGACGGAGGTCATAAGTGAGAGCCGGGATGTCGGTAATCTTGGCATGGACGAGACACTGGGTGAGGGGACGCTCACGTACCAGCGGCCGAGCATGGATGTCTTCAAAGCGATCTTTGCGAGCGACGATGAAGAGAGCGAAGATGAGGCGGAGACGAAGGACGAAGACGAGGGCCGCAGTCGGAGTATGGAGGGAGGTGTGGGGATGGCGGTGAGCTCGCGAGGACCTGAGGCCGGCCCGTCCAGCCCTCGTGCAACGGGAAGCAATGGGGTGCCCCCGCCGGCGCATTTGTGTGGCGCTCAGGACGTGGACAGGTCTGCGTCGTATGAACCTCGGTCGCGCTCGCCGAATCGAGCACCGGACAGCACGGGTAAAGTGGACATCGCTACCTTTAAGCCTACGTTCGTGCCACGTGCAGACCGCGACGCTAGGTCTGCGAAGGAGAACAAGCGGAAGGAGAGGACAGTGATCTCGTTTGGTGGGGAGGACGGCGAGGAGGACGGCGGGCTGCAGATCGCGCCGTCGAGGAGCCATAAGGGCGGGAAGAGGAAGGAACGAGACAAGGGCGGAGAGCGGAAGAAGAAGCGGAGAAAGGAGAAGGATGTGGGCGTGGTGGATGGGACTGCGGATGAGGATGCGGATGTGTGGGTGGAGAAGCCGCCGCCGGAGGCGGTCAAGGGTTTAGAACACCGTTCTGGTGTGCCCCCTCTAGATCTGGAGTCGGCGAGACCTCCTGCACCATCAACGTCAGTGGGTCCACCCAAGGGAAGGAAAAGGGCTATTGATTTTATGTAGCTTAGCGTTGACCTGCTGTATGTCCATATTCGATCTTACATTCTTTGCGTTGCGTCTTATCGGTTGCCATCATTCACACAGTAGTTGATTGGACAACTCATATGCATTTTGATTTGACTTTTTCATTCTGTATCCTCTTCACGATCCGATTCTGGCGTATCACCACTTTCCTGCTCAGATGGCCACTCTTCGTCCTCATAATCATCCTCGTCACCGTCCCTCTTTCGCTTCTCACCAGCCCTTCTGCTCTCGCCGACGCTTTCTCCGTCCGCCAGCGCCACACACGTCAGCCGACTCCCATTCGAGTCGTATCGCGCAACGGGCTCGATCTGCGCCAAGGTCTTGGTCTTCTCGCTGTCCGATTGTAAAGAACGGGGCGGCAGGTCGTGCAGGTCGTATAAATGGAATGTGCCGTCTGAGGAGACCGAGCTGAGGATTGTCGTGGACGGCCGCGAGGCGAGCGGCAGCGCAATGCGGAGCGTGTCGATGGCTTTGACGCTATGGGTCGGAACGAATGTGTGCGGCGTCAGGTATGCCTTGCAGAGGATATGGGAAGACTGACCGGTTCCCGTGACCCACAAACTCGGCGATCACTGTGGGCGCGACCGTTGGGTCGGGGTGTACGTCGTATGCGGTGATTTTTTTATCTTCGGCGGCTACGAGGAGTACATCGCCCGCGTCTGCGCGCGCGACGAATATCACGTCTTGGATGCGTGAGGGGTGTGTCAGGGTGTATAGACGCGTGAGATCCTGCGGCGAATGATCAGTGTGACCAGTTTTGAGCAACTGGGAGGTTTGGCTGTCACCGTCGAATACATGTCCATGGTTTTCTGGTATTGCACGATCATCAGGGAGCCGGTGGTCGACCACCGCACGAGCTCGCCCTCTGTGGCGAACAATGAAGAGGGCCAAAAATGGCAGCGAGAGACGGATCTACGCACCGACTCCCAGCTTGGTACTCGCACTCCCTCGGCCACGCATGAGATCCCACATGCGGAGCGTGCGGTCCTTGCCCACGCTCAATGCGACCTTTCCGGACGGGTGCACGGCCACCGAGTTCACGCGGCCCTTGTGGCCCTTGAGGGACCGCAGTACCGCCCAGTCTCGGGCGCGGAAGAGGCACAGCGTGCCGTCCTCGGACGCGGACAGTAGGTGCGAACGCGACGGGAAGTGCAGATGGGTTATGGAGCCTGTTCCGAAATTTGTGTTTGCGTTTGGAGAGGGCGGCGTGGTGGGGGACGCGCGCGTACGTACCTTGGTGGTGCATAAGCCCGCCGACTTCGCGTCGTCTGCGCAGGTCCCAGACCTTGACGATCTCGTCGGAGCTGCCTGTGGCCAGCCACTTGCCCCCATGAGGCGCGGCGGCGACAGCCTTAACGGACGACACGTGTGCGGGAAAAATGAAGACTGGCTTCAGGGAGAACTCGACTTTGGAAGAGCTTGTCGCGGTCGTTGTGCCTTCTAGCCCATAGAGCAGCTTTTCGTACGAGCCGGCTATTACCTTGAACGTAGAGGGCAAGGACACGGTTTTGATATCCGGGTTTTGTGCGGGCTTTTTCAGCTTTGCTGTGGGTGCAGGTGAGGGTGCTTGCGCTTTTTGCTTCCCCTTCACCATAGAAAGTGTACCATGATTAGGAACTGTGTCCGCCTTGGAGGAAGGTGCGTGCGCTTTTGAGGGCTCCTTTGAGGGTGTTGCGAGTTTCACCTTTTTCGCCAGCCGTCCCCTGGTCTGTTGAGGAGCACTGATTTTTGCGGAAGACTTGAGAGGCATAGTGTAGGCTACTTGGTTGCCCCGAGGTTAGGGTTAGGGCTTCTCGGAGGTTTCTATATAATATACACAAACAACCACTTTGTGGCGTCGCGCCGAGACGCGTTTTGTACCAGGATTCCTGGACTATTTCCGAGGACGTGTCCTGCTTGCACTGCTTGCAGGGGATGTTTTTCTGTCCATCACTGACAAAGCCATGGCGTAGACCCCTCCTATGGAGCTTGTCTTCTCGGACGGTGTCTCATGTATGTGACCCTGCTTGGAAACATGCCATACGCACCAAGAATTCTAGCGTGAATGCGCTTGTTTATGTTCCACCAGCTACTCGGTCAAATGCATCCAAAGGTGGCTTGAAAGATGTCAGCGTGGCAATCAAGGATAACATCTGCACCGCCGGCATGCCAACGACGTGTTCCTCTGCCATGCTTCGTGGTGGGTTGCATCTGCTTCTCCTTGACAGCAGAGTATGTTGATGCTCGTCTCTGTCTGTCCTGCTCTGATATAGAGTTCATGTCACCGTATGACGCGACTGTAGTGAACCTTCTCGACAAAGCTGGCGCGACGTTGGTCGGGAAGACTAACTGTGATGAGTTTGGCATGGGGTACGTCCTTGCATCAGCAACGAATTCGAATGGCTAGGTAACACGGAGCCGAGCCCAGGTCCTTGAACCTGCACTCAATCCACGGTCCTGTGATAAACCCATACCAGACCCCTCAATCGCCGACTCCTTTTGACCAACGCGAGTGTCGCTCTGCGGGTGGCAGCTCCGGCGGGAGCGCCGCAGCAGTTGCCGCTGGAATGTGCGATGTGTAAGCGCCTGCTTCATTCGAAAGGCTCTTACACGTCGCGTGCATTAATGCACATGGCCTCCTCAGAGCGCTTGCGACTGATACTGGCGGGTCAACTCGACTGCCGGCCTCGTATTGTGGTGTAGTGGGCCTTAAGCCATCTTACGGGATGATCAGCAGGTACGAGGGTGCTCTACTTCAAACTTCATGACTCATACGTGGTGTGCAAGATGGGGTGTCATCTCCTTTGCAGATAGCTTGGACTGCGTTGGTATCATTGGCAAGGACGTTGCCCTAGTTGAACGCGTGTATGGTTCGTGTTTTGCCTTCTTGATCTTGTACTGTCAAAACAAAATGGCTTCTTAGACGTGCTCGGGACCTACGACTCTAAAGACCCCACTGCCGCGACCCCAGAGGTTCGAGAAAGAGCCAAGAACTCTTGTAGTGAACACCTTACTGATTGGGTGAGCGCTGAAGATCTCACTGGCTTAAGAGTTGGTGTGCCGCAGGTCAGTAATTCTGAATCTACTCCTCTTCCCCCATCCTCATCCTTGCATTACTACTTAGGAATGTTTTCCCTCGTCTCTCAGTACATCAGTCATTTCGTCACTGCGCAGCACTCTCAAGTCCCTCAAGTCGCGCGGTGCAAGCCTCGTTCCTGTTTCCCTTCCAAACACCAACTATGCCCTGAGTGCATACTACGTCATTGCCAGCGCAGAAGCATCCAGCAATCTTGCGCGTTACGATGGTATTCAATACGGTAGGCTTCAAACTATGACGGCAGGCGTCCTAGGAGTTTAACAGTCGTCACAGGTTTGCGAGTGCCTCGTCCTGGTTCGCCAACTCATACTCCGGTACTCACGTACGCGCACAGCCGCACTGCTGGTTTCGGACCTGAAGTGCAAAGACGTATTCTACTTGGTACCTATGCGCTCACTGCAGAGTATGTCCCTCAGTCTTCGATCACGAGCACAGGGCTTAATGTCATCTCCGTTACAGTGCTTTCGATAACTATTTCCTCCAGGCTCAGCGCCTACGAAAGCTCATTCAAAACGACTTTAATAGTGCATTCCTCATCCCTTCAGCATTAAGCAGGGACGAGTCCATGAGTCGATCGTCTTCACCTGGCGTGCATGTTCTCATACATCCCTCAGCCATCCGGACCGCGCCGCCACTACCCGCGCAGGACGGAGCTAGTCCACTCCCTTGTACTGCACAGAGCCAGAGCCTTGATGCTTACTTGCAGGACGTGCTTACTGTGCCCGCCTCACTCGCGGGTCTGCCCGCGCTGAACGTCCCCGCCGGTGTTGGCGAGGATGGCTGGCCAGTCGGTGTAAGCGTCGTGGGGCAGTGGGGATGCGAAAAGATGGTCCTTCAGATCGGCAGCGTGATCCAGGAGATCAACCGGTAGACACCGTTGGAGCCCATGCGCGGCGTGAGAACACTGAAGGGAAAAAAGGAGATTAGACTAGAAGTGAAACAAGACAGATGGCTGTATAGTAGCAGTCTAGACTAAATACAGGAGCAGAGAGAGAACAGACATGAAAGAGCAGAACAAATGATGCAGAATGTCAGAGACTGTTGTTTGAGACATTATATACAGGTAGGAGCAAAAGATCACTTGGATTGTGGATCTGAAAATGAGCTTGGGATTAGATGGACATGGATGTGTAGCAGGTGTTGTGAACATACTTCAGTTGGGACTACTCTGGCTGCAGTCACCCACCATCTCTGTGGAGAGTGGACAAAGCCTTCAGACACCTTTCACAGGGTTCATAGATGCATTATTGAGAAACTTCACAAAAGCCAAGGTGTTCCATCATGTCTGGATTACCTTGGTTTTCAATGCACTCTTTCAATGCACCTATAAAACCCAGTAAAGGGTGTGTCACCCCTAAAAATAGATAGCAACCTAGGGCAATGATCTCTGCCACTGAGTCATCTCTTCAAGCCTGGCATGGAGGTCTTATTGTATGCAGGTCTCATCAGATCCATCCACTTGCAGGATAGAGATGCCTCCACAGGCATTGGTGTGAAGATGGGGAATTGGGTTGTCTGACTGTACCTGAGTCCTGCACAGAATAGTCTTTCTCCTCAAGGTCATCAGCACATCAAGTGGGGGGAATTTGGGGCTGGGAGGTGATCCAGGTGAGGCCCCCCAGCTCTGAGGTGTCATCTTGTAAACATCCAATGAAACAGGTAATGCACCACATGAGGCTGATGAAGAGGAAGATGTTGATTGCATCAAAGAGGTGGTGCAATATATGCATGACTGTGGTGACATAGTGTGTGTGGGCAGTAAGCAAGTGCCATGGCATGAGATAGTGAAGTGCTGCAGGGAGTGACAAGAACAAGATGGGTGGAGAGTGTAAAGTACTCACCCAGACAGATGCAAAGAACATCTGAGGCATAGCATATAAGACCCATCTTATATTAGTGTAGTGGAATGAAGGTTCACATGGAGAGTTAAGTAGTGAAGAACAAGAACTACCAAGGATGGATGTGGGGCACACATCATATGGACACAGTGAGCAGGGCCCATGTGGGAGAGGAAGGTAGTCCATAATATAATGAGTATGTAAAGAGTATGTATGTAGTGGAGAAGTGTATGTGAGGAAAGCCGAATGAAAATAGACATACATATTTAACACCCCCCCTCATTCAGTGCAACTGAATCAACCAGTCCAAGAGCGGCACGTTGCAACTCAAAGGCAACGCGCGGTAGCGGCTGGGTGAGTGTGTCCACAATAATGTTGGCAGAAGGAAGGCAACGGAGCGTAATGAGTCCTCCTGCGACGCACTGCCAAATGAAATGGAACTCAATGCTTATGTGCTTCGTGCATTTGGCCACTATGGGGTTGTTGGCCAAGTAGATTTTGTTGTCCCCGAAAAGAGTAAGCGGCAGCGAGAGCGGGATGTGGAGCTCTTTGGCAATGTTGTGGTACCAAGCTGCTTGCACTGTGGCTTGGGAGAGGGCGATGTATTTGGCTTCGGTCAAGGAAAGTGAGACGACATGCTGGTGGCATGATTACCAAGAGATGGCGCTTCCACAGAGAAAGAACACGAATGCGCCGGTTGAGCAACGGTCCATGAGCAATGTGGCCCAGTTGGAGTCGGAGTGAGCAGTAATGACGCCATCACTCGTGCTGTCGTACTGTAGCCCAAGCATGGTGGTGCCCGCAAGGTACCTAAGTACGCGTTTAGCAGCTGCAAGATGCTCTGGCGTAGGATTGGCGGCGTGGAGGGCGAGGGAATTGACGGCATATGCAATGTCCGGTCGTGACACAATTGCAGCGTACATCAGGCTGCCAACGATTTGTTGGTACACTGACCTAGACGACGCGCTGGCGGTGCCTTCGAATGGGACGAGTTGAGAGGGCGAGAGTGGTGTTGTCACCGCATTGCAGCCAGCCATACCGAAGCGGGCTACGATGTCTGTGATGTAGCGCGATTGGCAGAGAGTGAGGACGTTGTTTGTGCGGTCTCGAGTGACTTCCAGGCCTAGATATGTCTTTGTTTCGCCAAGATCCGTCATTTCGAATCTTTCAGTGAGTGTGCGTTTGAGCTCGAGCACTTCCGCGATGTCGCTTCCGAAAATTGTGATGTCGTCAACGTATAGGACTAAAAAAAGGTATGAGTCCCCCCCTCGCTTAATGTACAGTCCAGCATCAGATGAGATGTGGTGGAGGTCAAGGGTACCTAGGCAGTCATCCATCTTGGCGTTCCAACGCCGCATGGCCTGCTTGGTGCCGTAGATGGACTTGTGTAACTTGCACACCTTGTCTGCAAGATCAGCAATTTCAAACCCATCAGGTTGCTGCATGTAGAGTTCTTCCTCAATGTCACCATTGAGAAAGGTGCTTTTGACGTCCATGGAGTGGATGTGCCAGTCGTGCGAGACAGCAAGAGCGAAGAGGAGGTGGAGAGACTTGAAGCGCGCGACCAGGGAGAAAACTTCATCGTAATCCACGCCGTGGACCTGCTTGAAGCCCTCAACGACGAGACGCGCGCGATACCGGCTGTCATTTTTGAGTTTGAATACCCACTTGTTGGGAATCGCGCGGCGGCCTGGAGGAAGGTCGACGAGGGTCCAAGTACCCATGCCTTCGAGCATGGCGAGCTCGTAACGACACGCAGCTTCCCAGTCCTCCGCGTGTGGTGATGCGTGAGCTTCACGGAGCGAGAGTGGGTCAGAGGTGGTGGGGGCGGCAGCGAGTAGCGAAGAGAGAGAAGGGCCGCAGGACGTCCACGTATGAACGAGAGCTGTATACGCTGTCGCCATAGCGTGCGGGGCGGCGAGTGGTGCGCCCAGTAGGTGTGATGGGCTCGGCGGCGGGTCCAGGCGCAGTCGGGGACGACGGTGAGGCCGATGGGGCGAGAGGACGCTCTGGGACAAAAGGAGGCTCAGGTTCAGTGACAGGTAAGAGTGGCTCATACGCACGTGGTGGGGACGCGGGCGAGATGGGTGGTGCTGCCGGCTGACCAGGAGTTGTGGCAGGTGCCGTCTGAGCATCTGGGACGTCTGCGGCAGTGGTGTCGTCCGTGGCAGGCAGTCATGACGGTGGGTGAGGGACTCTGTCCGCTAGATCAGAGAGATCGAGCCGCGCTCCGTGCTGTGGTGAGGAGTCCGAGTCGGAGGTGGATGATGAGACATCCGCGGATGCGGGTGGAAGTAACGAGGCAGGAGGTGCAAGGGTTGACGGCGAGATCGGTGGACAAAACGGAAAACTCAGCTCGTCGAAGACAGCGTCGCGGGAAACGACGACGCAACGTGTTGCGCGTTCCCAGAAGCACCATGCTTTTGTCCCAGATTTGTATCCGATGAATACCATTGCCTTCGCGCGAGGGTCGAGCTTTGTGCGGCATTCGGCGGGGGTGGCGACGTAGGCGAGGCACCCGAACGTGCGGAGGTAGGAGACGTTGGGAATGCGGCCGTTGTTCCAGAGTTGGTGTGGTGTAACCCAATCACGCGCCCGCTGCGGTGTGCGGTTGTAGACGTGTACGGCGACCTGCAGGGCATATTCCCAAAACCCGCCGGTCATGCATGCTCCATGTAGCATGGACAGCATGGAGTTGGTTACAGTTCTATTCCAGCGCTCGGCACGACCGTTTTGTGCAGGTGAGTATGGGGCAGTGAGGTTGTGACTGACGCCAGCGCGTTCCAGTATTCTGCGTACGTCTGAATTGACGTATCCGCCGCCTCTATTGCTTCGCAGGACTTTGAGCTTGTGCTCTGACTGAGTTTCCGCCCAGGATAGGAAGGAGGTGAGGGCGCGCGCGAGGCCGTCTTTTGAGGCGAGAGGGATGGCGATGGCGTGGCCCGAAAAGTCGTCAATAAATGATGCAAAGTATGTCGAGCCTTGGATGGACGCAACGCGTAGAGGCCCCACTAGGTCTGAGTGTACAAGGTCGAGAGGATGAGCGGCGCGTTTAGAAGAGGGATGAAACGGTTTTCGCGCGAGCTTGCCGTACGCGCAACCCTGCACATGGACCAGGTGCGATTGCGCTCGACGTGTCAAGAGCGAATCCCTGTACGCACTGCGTGGTGTGTAATTTTTGTATGACAGAGGGTGATGTGTGCGCGAATCTCTTGTGCCAGGTAGTGCGTGAAGAGCTAACTGCTGCGAGAGAAGAGAGTGATGACGCCGTGATGCTTAAGGGCAACCAGTATGTGTTGTTGCGTGGTGTTCCAATGGCACATAGAATGTTCCCGCTGGAGATACGGCATTCGGTGGAGTCATATGACACCCGCAGGCCTTTCGCAACGAGTTGGGATATAGAGACGAACCGCACACCAGCGTCCGGGGCATACAAAACACGTTGAAGGGTGATGTTTTGGCTTCGTCCGTTAACCGTTGTTGTGCCTTCGACTGTGCCGATGCCCTTGTATGACATGACGGAATTGTTGCCATGATGGATTGTGCCAGGGCTGTCAAGCAGTTGGAGAGAGTCAGGCGCAAAATCAGAGATATGGGGGCTGATATGGTCACTCGCTCCACTGTCAAGCATCCAGTCACATGGGGCATCGTAGTAGAACAGAATCGAGTCGCATGCGCTCATCACAATAAGAACAGACGGATTGTCTGGTGAACAGGAGGTGGATTGATAGAAATAGATGCGACAGACGGTTTATTGACTTATGTACGTCTATTCTTCGTTCGGCTTTCCTCACATACGCACTTCTTCATTACACACGTACTCTTTACATACTCATTATATTATGAACCACTACCTTCTCCCACATAGGCCCCACTTACTGTGTTGATATGACATGTGCCCCTCTTCCACATTTAGTCACTCTTGTTCTTCTCACCCCAACCTTACCTGTGGACTCTACATAAGATGATACCTCTATGCTACATCTTCTCAGACACTTTCTACTCTGTCTGACATCTACTACTACTACTACTATGTTGCAGCTCCTTCAATGGTTGCCCACTATCTCTCTGCTACAGCCATGCAGCCTCTCTCACATGAAGTAATCATCATCATCATCAGTCTAGTGTAAATTCTCATTCTGAATTAGTCTTCTATTGTACATCCTGGTATTCTACCATTCAATTAAGAATGTCTGTATAGTGAATATATATATATCTGACTCCCAAAGGGATCTTGGGGGAACCAGCATGTTGTGTGGCAAAGGATTAGGAATAGGAATGTGTCGAGTGGAATGCACACAACAACTCAGACAGTGTCAACACATCATGTCATGGGGAGTACCAAAAATGGATGTGTGACCCAGCAGGAAAAGTCGTGGACATGGTGATACAGCACACGGCACAGGCTATGTTGACTCCAAAGAATTATCATCAGAATAGTCTCTCCTCCGAGTCAGCATCAACTACTACCCTTAAGAGGCATTTTTCGATCATCGCCACGCTATATTCCTGCAAGTGTCCACCTATCACTCTTATTGTTACATCCCACACAATTGACATGCCTTGACATAGTAGCACACATATCAACTGTTTCCGAACAATCTCCAACTCCTCAACTCTCTATGTAAAACACAGAAGTCATCTCTATATCACATATAATTCTTCTCATAAACGCATGCCTACGTCGTCCAATCCCACGTTTTATTGTCACATTGTGCCTCAACAATGATATCTACATACCTATTTTGAAACTTAAGACATGTTTGATTAGGACATCTAGGAGGGTATTCCCGAGTAAGGTCAGCGGCACGCCGAGCGCTACTTCGAATTTTAGAGTAATATAGTCACGATCATGAGTTTCCTGGTCGGATCATGGAAGGTACATATGTGAGTGTATGCGACAGCAAAGGTATGAGTGGCGATAATAGCAACTATTCGAATGTAGATTACAGATGCAACAAACGATGCGCGAAGTTGATAAAGATGAAGCCTGCAAGCATGCTTGAGCGATTGGACGAGGCATTGAAAGCATAGGGAATTCGAGGTCTAGCACGGCGCAGGGGAAAAGCACCGATAGTAAGAAAGAAAGGAATAAGCAGTAATTATGAAGGGATGTACGAGGTGGCTGCGGAAACGGGATGCAAGACTAGAAACCTGCAAGGCGTTTGGCAGACCGATATGCTTTTCTAGCCTATCATAGCGAATGCTTCGCGTCCTGATAGGCTCCCCACCGCAGTACGCCCTCGTATATCGAGTACATAACTATGGCGTTGGGCACGACGCGCATAAGATGTGCACTCAGACCACTATATAGTGAGTGCGCCCCCTCCTCGGCAATCACGAGACGCAAGGTCTGCAGAAGGCCTGTGTATTTCACTTTGCCGTTGACAAGCGGTTGCCTGAGACGCGTCCGGAGGACCTGTGCACACATAGTGAGCTCACCAGGAGATGTATCTTGTATGGTGCGCGTACCTCATGCGGATAAGTTATGAGGCTAGCTACACACTTCGCCGTACCTGCACTACCAACCATGCCCATCCACTCCTGCATGCCTCCCCTGCCTTGCGTACCTGCCATGAGCAGTTTCAAACGCTCGTACAGCACCCACTGGATCGTCCCTTCGGTAACGCCAAGGTAACTCGCGCTCAAGCCCTTGTAGAATCCACGCACGCCTTCCTCACGCATGATCTGCCGAATTACTGACAGGCTGCCACCAAACAATGACTTGGGCTGTTGCCGCAGGGCTGTAGAGGGTATATTGGGCTGGCCAGAAGTCGATAATTGCAGTCGCGTCTTCACGACCCATATTGGATTGGTTGCTGTGCCTGTGACGATGCCAGCAATAGCTGCTGCGACGAGGTGGACAAAGGTATTTTCTTGCCCGTGGTTGAAGTTGTTGGCTATGATTTGCTTTCCGTTTCCATACGTGAAGAAGTTGATGGAGCGCGCAGGTACCACACCAACTAGCGTAGGGCCAAGACCCCTGAATAGAGCGCGAGGTTTCTCATCTCGGGCGATGTCCCTGCAGGTCGACGCGTCAATACCATGCGACGCGTCATAAACAAGTCAAATGCAACGAACTCACCGTATTATGTGCGTTGTCTCCACAAAATGCCATAATAGACCCGCAGGCCGAGCTAGGACCACACTGTCACCTACGATGCCGACGCTGGCATGTTTATGTCTAAAAAGGTCGGACTGCAGCCGAGTTTTGACGACGTCGAAAGGACTGGTAATGATGGCACCACACATTCCCCCAAGACTAGAAGAATAGCGATCAGTCTCTTACACGCCTCGGGCAGAAGTCGTTCATACCCCCCCGCCAAAAAATGTCGCGCAGACTTAGCAGGCAACCAGCTGGTCGCATTTTGTGCTGAACTCGCGGAGACATCCGACATGACTGCTTGTACTGGAAAACACCTTCAGAAATGCCGTGGATAGGTAAGGGAGGGTGAATGGTCCAGGGTGGGGACACGCCAGCTGGTACTGTAAGTAACAACCAAATTTTGCGGTTTTGGCGGTAACTTAGATGATGTAAGTCACGTGTAAATCCAGATAAGATAACAAGCTAACATTTCAGATTTTTCATCATTGCGGCAGTGTAGAAACTGGGCCCTCTAATTGTTCCATCGGAAATATTTTTCAAAGCCATGTTCGTCTTGTCCGTTGTCAAGGTAATGCTGTGCTATGTGGAGCTGTTGACTTCCAGAGTCTGACTTCCGCAGTAGGATACCATTCCGGTTCACCCATCACAACTTGGCATTCCTCAAGAACAGGCTATTACTAACGAAATTAATAAGAAATACTCCAACCGCGTTTTACATGACGTCGGACTTTGCATATGTGTTTTCGACCTGGCAGAAGTCGGAGAGGGCAAGATACGCTATGGCGATGGACTTCTGTGGTATACAGGTGTGTTTAGCAACCCGCAGTTCAAGGAACAACTAGCTCAATAGTTATAGCTGTGTTCCGCCTAACAGTTTTCCGACCGTTCCCTTCCGAGATCATCCTTGCTAAAGTAAAGTCCTCAGATGAGGATGGCATCCAACGTATGCATACTTTCCCTGTTCCGAAGGGCGTGCGTATGACACATATCCAGTATCTGTAGGTTTCTTTGACGATATGTGGATTCCTTTGACGCATCTGCCACAGCCCACGGCTTTGTGCGTCGCAGCTTGCTCGCCATCTCTAAGCATATTTCTGATTGTCGACCTTTATAGCGATCCCAACGAACGAGCCCATTTCTGGCTTCCTGGTTCAGAAGCAACCACAGCACACGAGCTCCTCGACTCTCCAACCACCGAGCGCATGTACATCGACCAGAGCGAGATTGTCCGCGCTCGCGTTGATGTGGATGAATTTTATGACGACGAGCCCGGCCCACCAAAAGCGACGGAGGGTGTTCATATGAAAATAGAATCCCGAAGGCCGCCGTATATGATTACGGTAATCACCCTCCAAACCATATTCTGACTGTTACTCATGAAGTCAACAGTGTTCCATAGCAGAGCAGGGTCTTGGGCCTCTCCCATGGTGGAAATCACCAGAGACAGACGAAGGCTGAGCATAAGCACCGGCCGCTACATACATATCTCGCTCATTTCCATTGTAGTTTCCAGTCCTATGCGCATCCATGAATTTTTTTAGCATCTTAGTATATCTAGCTGGGCAATTTCCACTGTGATCTTATCGGGACAATACACTACCACTGACCTGCATCATACATTTTGTTATCCGCAAACCCTCACAGAATATCTCTGGCATGAGGATGTTCAAGTCCGAAAGCCTGCTGAACATGTAATAAGAGAGTCACGATCACTTGTTGAGAGACAAAGTGACCAGCTGACAGTTACCCAAGTCCCCGATGCTTTGGTAAGTTACTGCATACTGCACACTGTACACTACAGGAGAGCCTCTTTACATCACAAGGATCGTAACTTCAAATGTAAGAAAACGCTGGCATGGTGCTAGGTGCGAACCCTTGCTCGGGGTCAAGAACAGCAGGCCAGAGCGAGACGCCACGAGGCAATCTAGGGCCGTGACGTCCAAGGCTTAAGCTGTCATATGCTTGTAAGTTAGTCTCATCCTCAGCGTCCTTGGCATCAGGCTTGAAAAATAAGTTTGCGATGCATTTCAGCAACAAAGGCGCAAATTGTCACTGCAGATTCATACCTCTAAATCGATAACCAAGGCACCCATCTGCGAACCCCCAGCTGTGACGGAAAGACAAAACTTCTTTCCACCCCCTCTTGAGTGATTGAAATCCACCTCGGCAGGTATAACGACATCTGGTGGCACAGGAGCATTCCAAGCATTTACGAGAGCCCACATTTTATGCTCCCTACTTGAGTACCCTCCAGGGCTTCCCACTGGTACCCTGAGGGGAACACCGAGGCCCAACGCGCCCTTCGAGAAGGATCCCCATGTAAGCAAACTGCCCGACGAGGTGAGAGAGCCGAAATGATGATTCCCGACAACGACAGATTGGAGATTATGATCTTGCAATACAAGTATGTTTGTCGGAACGGACGGCGCTTTCGCATCAACATCCCCTACGAGAATCAAAGGGTTAGGACCAGCCGTATATGCTACGAACGCTCTATTTTGAGCAGATATCTGTGAGCGTAATGTCAGGACGGGTGTTGAAACTCTCACGAGAAATTCTGTCAGCAGTTACATGGGTTACGCGCACAATTCTCGGGATCTCAGGTTGACCTTCCTGGGTTGAGTCGGCCCTGAGACTATGATGCTGCTGTATTTGGGCAGCCTCACTGAAACACGAAAGCTAAGATGAAAGTCATGGGTGGAAAGGAAATTAGATTGATACACAGCACGCACATATTCCCAATGCCCATTGTTATAACTGCCCTCTGAGCGCAAATCCGCGAATTTAAGAACGTGTCCCTTGTTTGTCAGCCCGATAAGGCCATCGCTAAAGGCTGCTATTTCCACGAGCTGTGTTTCTTCGTTCATCTCGTCCATACTGAGTCCTGCATCCAGCAGATCTGGAAGGATGGGAATGGCGGGGAGCCTCCGCGGGACGACGTGTAGCGACCATATTGCGCACGGTATAGTGCCGTTTAGAGTTGGATATGCGTTGCTATCGCCTTGCCTATCCATCATAATATCATTCGCCTGCGAAAGGATGCCGACGCGACCGCTGCTGGGCCAAAACACAAGGACACTGCCTGTCTGCGTCAAGATGGACGAGAAGAACCAGCCGCACTCGACCTGTAAGGGTGTGGTGTCTGGTCCATTGCAACATAGCAGAGATGACGAGACGCAGAATGGACGACCCCAGCTGAGGAACGTCCATACCCGAGACTCAACGTCGAGGGCCATGCTATGGACCCTCCCGCAACTGTTTCATCGATAGTGATCAACGCTACCCTATAGAATATAGGAGTAGACTGGTACCTTATGCTGCGAAGGGCAGAAGGCAAAATCAGCTTTAAGGGAGCTGGTGCTGGCTTGTACGGAATTGAATAGCCTTCACTGCGGAGCGCCCCACCCCCTTTGTTCAGAATGCCTAGATTCATCCAAGCTCCAGCGTCTATCATGACGACATACATCGCTGAGCAGACTTACCCCATACCCATAGAGAACCCTGGGAATCTAATGCATGAAAAGACCTGTACCAATCACACCAAGTCGTGAGTGGCGACGGATGTAAAATCATTGAACGTGGTGTGCACGCACGATTCGCCCGCCTTCAAGGTAACGAATCGCGGCCGACTTTTGTGTTTGATTTCTATAGGATATGGCATCCCAAATGCAAAATGTTGGCCTGAAGGGTATATGCTTGAAGGGAATGCGTCAGATGCGACCCTGCTCCAAATTTCCCTATAGAGTGATGCATAAGCTGCTAGTATTTGTTAGACGGGAAATGCCTACCCCCAAATGAATACTCGAGGACGGTAAAGACCCTTGTACAACGCCATCCAACTACCGATATAGGTCCCTTTGCCTGCATCGTAGAAATGGAAGTCACTAGCGCATTTCCTTCTCCAGATGGCGTCGTCCGAACACAGGCAGCGGAAAAACCTATTCGTTGCTGCGAGACTGAGGAAGTCCCGCAATGGCGTATGTGGAAACAAATTATCCAGAAGAACTTCAGCAGGAAGGGTTTGCAAAGAAACTGGCAACATCTGCTTTTCAGCAATGTCAAGGAGATGTAAGGACTTTGAGCGTTGTCAATCACTGGCTTCAAGGTCAAGGCGCGAGCGGAACTGACCGAGACGCCCACAACATCCGAGTTTAACAAGCGGTACGAGTCGTGTACCCAAGTTGCAATTAGCAACACAAACGCTACTCATACATATCGCATGTCTCAGGGAGGGAACTCCTCTTACCGCACTGACAAGTTGCCATGTATTGCCCATGGCACATCATACTACTGTCGACTTGCTCATTAATGCATAGCCAGATTTAGTATGGTACAGTTAATTTCAATTCGAATCTATCAAACCTGAAATAGGCGATGCACTCTGACAACGACAAACAAAATAGAGCTAAAAGATTATGACTCAAAGTTGTGCTCGGCGCGCCGCTGACCTCGCTCAGGATTGTGCTTCCAGATATCGCAAGCAGCGAGACGTGCATTGCCATCTTACATGGCTACATAGGTATCAACGTCAATGTACATGGTATTGGAAAATGTAAACATAGCATCCGAGAAGAATGATGCAATTCAGAGATGATTTTTGTATTTTATAGAGGATACCTGGATTCGAGATTGTCAGGGAACAGAAGAAATTTGTCCTACTATGTCAGAAGGGCCCGGAATGTACGCTGTAGTGATTAAGATGAATTTGAGAATGCTTACCGTTATATGCCACTATCAACGATGGTGCGGTCTCTTCGCGAAGGTGAGCAGGTGCATACGAGTCCTGGCACTCAGGAAGGCATGGAGAGGTCCCAGTTGCAGGAAACAACGGAAGTTTCTGAGTACACAGTTCGCAGTGTGCCACTCCTCCTCTAGGGTGTGGATCCGGTGACAAATTCATTGTTCTTGTAGTTGGCTGAACCAGTAGTGTACATGGAGCTGAGTGGCGAACAACAGTGATATATAGTATAGATGAACTTGCGCAAAGGTCAACAGAGACCTACGGAGACTCGTTCCAAGTCAGATTCTGTGCCACCTCCCGATAGCGTCGGTCCCCTGGATTTTCCATGCATTATGGACAAGTCGACTGTATCGCCTATCCATCAATGTAAAGGGTATCTTATGGCTATCGGCTATCATTTCACGTCGCTGGCTTGAGAGCACTCTCGGAGCTGTGGATTGCAGCGGTCAGGAGGGCCGTACGTTTTGTACCTGTTCGTAGATCTCCCGTTTCCGTAGTGACTCCTCCAGATCCTCCTGTCTCTTTCTCATCTTTTCCTTCCTCCTCTCGTCATCTTTCAGCACACCTCTATACATGCGCTGGACAGGACATGTCAATGCTGTGGCAAGGGCAAAAAGGAATGGTTCACCTCATGTTCTTGTTTTTGTTGGTGATGCACGGCCCACACCGTGATCGTGGTCACAATTATGGATGCAAGGAGTGTTCCTTTGGCAGCGCGTGACATATGATGCACGAAGAGAGGGTATATAGCGCCGCGCAAAGCGTCAGTGCAGCTGCCGGCAGTGAGAAACTCTACATGATGTGTCACGCAATGTCACGCTTTGGAGTGACTTGACGCGTCGCGACGCGTAGGTGGAACGTGACAAGCTACTGTAGATGTCTCACTCAGGTCCGCTAGCAGCAACGCAAGCTCCAACGAGAGCCCATGTCTACATCACGTCAACGCAAGATTATACAGGTTTGGACGTTACTTAGCTCAAGCTCGACAAAGCTGACATCGCACAAGGTCTTTCGCAAATACAGCCACTCTCTTGGTCCAGAAGAGCTTGAGTTTCTGGACGCCATCCTTGATAGGCATGAGATACCGGATGAAGACGTCGAGTCTTCAATAGAGTTGATAGCAAAAGAGTATAACAAACAGGATGGTGAGTTTAGCCATCACAGCGACCCGATTGGCTCGTCATCGTTGCATGCACTTTGCCAGATGCAAACATGAAAGTCTCTCTGTCTATCTTGAAGAGGGTCTACGGTAATCTTCAAAGTGCTGGAGAAAATGGGTCTCGGGAGGAAGGCGCCTACATTGACCCGAATATGCACCTCTTCTTCATCGACGCATTTGAGATGCCTTGCTGGCACTGGTCCCATGAGCGGGGAGCATTCGAAAAGTTGGTAGCGTTATTTGAGCGATCTTGCGTGATACTATGGGGTCCTTACATGTGCGGCGAAGGGCCACGCACTCCCCAGCTGCCTTTGGCTCTGCTGAATCTCGGGTAATGGCCATACGCAACAGGTTGAACGTCATTAAGCAGACTCTTCTCAGAAACGAACACTTCACACCCTCCACCGTGCCAAGTAGGGACAGGGCACATCTGCTGACGGTAGCACCTCTGCTTTTTCCAATTTCTTGTGCTTTCAGCTGAATTGGGGTGGCAGATTAGGTCCACAAAGCAGCTACTGGGTCGCGCCGGAGAGCGTTTCCTACTTTTTGGGATGCTCTCGCACACGAAAGAGGGGAAATTGTGTCTTGAGGATCAGGATGGCGTGGTTGAGTTGGATTTCTCTCAGCTTGTGAGAACGACTGCAATACTACAATCCGTGTCTTTGATATTCTGAGGTTGTAGGATCAACCAAGTGAAGGTTTGTTTACTGAAGGCTCCTTCGTCCTCGTCGAAGGTGACTACACGGAGGAAGAGGCTTTTGTTGTAATTGCCCTCGGCCACCCTCCATGCGAGAGCCGAGAGACAGCACGGTTGGTAGAGATGAGGTTTGTCGGTGCAGATATTATAAGCTGACAGCGTATCTCTCAGATCCATATACGGCCACGTCGACTTTCTTGGGAAGGGGGCAACCACGCCATTAGAGGACGTAAGCGCTCTTTGATTGATCTAACCCTCCTACCAAACTAACGAACTCCAAAGTCGCAATACACCATTCGCATACAGGAAGATTTCGCTGATATCAATTTCTTTTTCTTCTCCGATGTCTGGTTAGACCATCCGGATACTCTTCAAGGCCTTCGTAAGGTGTTCGATAATTGCATCGAGAACAGTTTCATCCCAAAAGTGGTCGTCCTTTGTGGCAACTTCACCCGTCATGGAATCGCACAAGGCAGCGCCAGGGATATCCAAAGATATCAGGGTTTGTCGCGAAAGTCTGGACGCAAGGACTTGATCGTACTCATGCACCGTCTTCTCAGAAAGCTTTGACTCTTTAGCGGACTTGCTCGCATCATATCCCCTGATCACTCAAAGCACCCACTTTGTCTTTGTGCCCGGACCGTTGGACCTCGCAATCAACTCCATCTTGCCGCGAAGACCCCTCCTCTCGTCTTTCGTTTCCCGCATCAAAGCAAAGATTCCAAGGGTTCATTTTTCCAGCAATCCGTGTCGCATCAAGTTCTTCGGACAGGAGATTGTCGTTTTTCGAGACGATCTCATGGCACGGATGCTTCGGAATCTCGTCGGTGTGAAGCCTGCCGTACGGAGTGAGGAGCTAAAGCGCTACGTACGCCGTCTCTCCTCTACCAACGTGTCTACGTGCTCGCTCAGTCTTCGTGCGACTACAGCTCGTCCAGACAATTCTAGATCAAAGCCATCTTTCACCGTTGACCACCAATGTACAGCCCGTGCTTTCGGATTACGACCATGCTCTTCGCCTTTATCCCCTGCCGACCGTGGTATGCGCGCAGATTTTTCACTAGTCCGCACCTAAACTTGAAGTGGCTCTCGATAGGTCGTGCTCGCGGACAAATACGAGAGCTATCGTATGACTTACGAAGGCTGTCACGTTTTCAATCCTGGGAGCTTTATAGGCCATTCCTTCAATTTTTCGGCGTACACCCCAGCGAACCGTGAATCAGAGGCTTGGTGCGTGACATGCTATATTGCGAGGGGAGGACGGTGCCAGACCAATATTTTCTTGCGGCAGTGTGGTCGAAATGGATACAGACGATTAGGTAGTCGTTGACATCGAATCATCTCGCAACATACGATCTGGGAAGTCTGTAAAATAAACATGGATTTGCATCGTGCGGGATTCCTCATCCCGTCACAATCGCCAGGTAGTACAGCTAATGAAACTCGTGTCCCTGTCCTAGTGGGATGTAAAACATTCCATATAACGAGGGGATTCGTGGTGTAAACGGGGAGTAGATCGTGGTGGTACAGATGCACTATTTATTACAGAAACAGTCGGCGCAAACAGCATGCTAACAGAACAACGACAAGGCAGACAAGAAAAGGCAATGACCGCAGAATTAGATGAAGACTACTTACGACCCAGTGTAAACACAGGATGGTCATTCGACCCGAGGTATGAAAAGACAACATAGCAGGATATCTGCTGCCGGTTATAGTTATGTGTGCTAAAGTAAAAAATAAGATAGCTGATCGCATGGACGTCACCACATTCTGCTCCACTTTCCGGGACTTGCCCCGTCCGGGC
Source organism: Albatrellus ellisii (assembly GCA_003314395.1). NCBI lineage: Eukaryota > Fungi > Basidiomycota > Agaricomycetes > Russulales > Albatrellaceae > Albatrellus > Albatrellus ellisii. The sequence goes on from QLPN01021784.1 coordinate 23,730, forward strand.
TCTCGTACAGCAGGCCGCGGCCACGAGCGAAGAGTCCAGTAGGGCTTTCTTGCAAGCTACCACCTTGGGCACCAAGCCGCGCGAGCTCTTCATCGAGCAGTGCAGACGGGTCGTGTGGATCAAAGATGCCACGGAACGGAGATTCAGAAGCCCCCGCAAGGGTAAAGGAGAGCTTGCGTGGTGTGGCGGGAGTGAAGGACGTGTAATTTGCTGACGTGCGGCGCCGGGTAGGTGTGCGGACGTTTTCGAGATCGATGGCAACTCGCCCGCGATCTCTCTCATCATCTAGAGCTGTGGATGATGAGGGGAGAGGTGCGGTGGGAGGGGGGTTGAGATGGGACTTGTAGTGGGCGAGGCTAGGTGATGGACTCATGTGAACGCCGAGGTGCGAAAGCGGCGTCCGCGTCGCCGAGAGCTGATGACTATTCAGTGATACCTTCCTCGGGGGTGTTGAAGGTCTCTCAGTCGGAGCGACGAGGGGTTTGAGGGTTGAGGTTGAACTTCTGGGCGGAGTAGAGAGTCGGGCGTTTTTCACTTTCCGCGCAACACTCTGACGAGAAAGAGTCGGGGAATCTGGCATAGGTGGTAGCGCTGGTTTCTGACAAACATCATGCTTGATAAGCGTGGATACCTACGATAAACAAAACTTACCTTGGACTGGGACTTTTTACTCCCCTTGTCTCTCGCTTTCGCTTTGTTCTTGACTGATTTCAGTGCCTCTACCTGAGAGGCATCATCGTCTAACAGAGTGACACCAGGCGCAATTGCATCCAGACAAGGTTCTTCTGGATCCACTATGTATGCATCAATAACATGTTCAGGCAACTTGGTTTCGGGGAGTGTGTTAGATGTAGAGCCATTTTCGTTGGGCTCTAAGGGGCTAGAGGAGCTGCAATTCGGTATGAGGTCGGGTATTGATGTCGAGGACGAAGGCGGAAGAGGTGTAGGTGGCTGAGGCGCTTCATGTTCGACAACGAAGGG
>QLPN01021786.1:0-15633 GCA_003314395.1 Albatrellus ellisii
CTGTTGTCGAGAGCCAGTCTCTTCGGCCCTCGATCGTCAGCATCGTCCTCTGCCACTAGAGGCACTTTCCGCTTCCCTCGCGCCTCTGTATCCTGGTGCCAAGTGACTGTGAGATCGACCTTCGTGGCGGGGGTAGAATAGGGCTTACCTGTCGCCTCAAATCCTCCCATTCCCAGGTGGCAGGAATGGAAGCCGTGCCAGGGAGAGGGACAGGGATGCAGGTGGGGATGGATATCGTATTTTGGGGCAGTGAGGGGACGGGGGCGGCGAAGACTGGGCCAGGGATGGTGATGTACCCATCAATATTCTGATAATTCTGGTATATTCACTAAGGTTGCTGAATCAAAGGATATACACGCACATGATTGTTGTGTGGCCCACTTGACTCTGCCCGTGCAGCAGGGCCCCTGCTGTTGTAAGCCTCCGCCGCGTCCGCGTACGGTAGCAGAGACTCCAGGCTGAATGGAGTGTTATTGTGTTGACACTCCATCCAAGTGAAGATCTGGGCCACAGGAGCACTGGGATTCCAGCTATTGCTGGATGGTGTCGCCATGGTCGAGAGGAGGTTGGTAGAGCGCAGGGATATTGGTATAGTACCGTGACAGTCTTTGACCCGGGCGTTGGTATTTGTAGCCTTCTCTTGGCGCTCTTTGAGAACAAAGGCGATTGCCATGTGCATCTCGCATGAGTCGGTAATTTGATGTTGGCAGTCTTGGCTATGGCATTGGCATGATATTGCTTTTAGATTCCGTACTACTTCCCTATTTTTACGTTACGGCAGGCGGGAGCTTGCATTGGGGAGGGTACACAATGGGCCATTATCTCAATCCACCGCGCCACAATATTCCACTCCGGACAGCGGAGAGATTCGTTCATTTGCTAGCCAATCTATCAAAGCTTCCACCGCCTTCGCTTTTGCTGTATCGATGACTCTTCAGGTCCATGATGAGCGCTTAGACGCCGCTAAATAACGCTATTATCCTTCCAGCCTAGTCGAGGCGTCTTTGTTCTCTTCTTGCATCATGATTTTTCCCCGACAACATCCCCGTTATCATGATGAATCTTTTCCAGCCGCTGGATTTGTAAGTCGAGTTGTTCTCACGCGGTGGTTGATGAAGACCATGATCATACTTATCAAGCGCAGCTCAATAGATTCTGTCAAGACGAGGAGTGCCTCTGTTTCTCACCAAGAGACTACACCATGGTTGGCGTGGCCGCAACACGTCTTGCATCTTCACCTTCATAGTACAGTATCCTCAGTGTCCAGGCAGCATTGCACTAGGAGTCATCTCCGAGTCTTCGGCTTCTTGCGTGCATCCAGCATGTGCACGGGGACAAGCCTGAGGTAAGGGCATGGTGCAACGTGGTTCTATTTGTGTCTATGACATCGACCAGAGTACAACATCAGACGCTTAGGCAGTGCTGTAGTGCTAGCCACCCGAATCGAGCTCATGGCTTGTAGCCGCTTGAGCCCACAGACACAGTTCCCAGGCTTTCGTGTTGAAGCTTAGGAGGGGAAAGATATGTGGAGGGTTGATGCAATACATGATAAAAATAACCATCGCCGTTAGTATCTATCAAACCCTTGCCCACCCTCATTCCATTCTTCTGGAATTAGACCACACACAAAGTCCTCGACAATTGGAAATTGGTACTCAGATCGAGGATTTCCAGTACTATACATAGTAATTCGACTGTAACCAGACAATATCGTCCTCATCATTATTATCAGGTTGTTTCCAGGCGCGTATCGACCAGTTCCGCATGCTTGAAGGTGTACTCGCCGTGCACGATGTAATCAAAAGAGGGGGAGATCATTGAGGGAGATGACAGAAGTGTGCCAAGCAGAGCGATGGCATATATCCAGCCTGCCTAGTGTTGCATAATTGTGTACTCGTGGCACCTGGGCAGCCTAGGTTTCACAAGTACACAATTATGTAACACTAGGCCAAAGACACCCTCCAGCCCATAATCGCATATTCCAGGAGCGTACAGATGACGAGTAGTTGCAGGCAGAGTGTGCTCAGTTTCGGCCTGCTATCAACCATGTGCTTCGGTCAACAAGAACGGCGATCTCGTCGTGGCTCCATGTCCGGCTCGCACTCGCTGCACTCGCCAAAATCTACTGTAAAGGAAGGTTCCACAGATAAGCGTTTATGCATGAGCGACCTTTGGGAAAGCTAGTCCCCACGACGAGTACGGCGGGGACGCTGAAGCTCGAGATTCTGCAGTTAATGGCATCACAAAAGGTACACCAAACGACGTACCCTTGGCGAGACCCTCCACGTCGACAGTGGTAACCTTTGGAGCTCCAAACCGACCTCACAACGTCACGCCGAAGCGAACCTGGCCACCATAAACATCAGGGATCTGTGCTAGAGCGCAATACCTACCCACCGATCGAGGGCCTACCAAAATAGTGGCGGTGCGAGCTCTCCTGTGGAACCACAATGCATCCACCAATCGTAGAAGTGTGGCTTCTACTGGACGAGAATCTCGAACTGCGAACCTGTCAAGTGCCTGATGCCGAGGAGTCTATAAGGCACATCCCATATCGCTACCGACTGCGTCGCCGCGAATGCCTCCGACTAGAAGACGATCTGGGGCTCTCTAGGAAAAAGAAAAAACCGCCGTCCCTCTATAGTCGGCGTCTGGTAAAAGCTTACATAGTGGGAACCTGAACTCAGAATTCTGCGTACCTAATATGGTAACTGTGGCGCGGTTCGAGCATGATGCTGATATAAACATGTTACCACACGTACAGCAAGGTCCACGAAGCGTGTGTAGTAAGATATAAAAAAGAGTAAGGCATGGGTGGGTATGATCATGCCACGCGGGGGCGTGCGCGACAAATATCAACGGGGTGCGCATGGCACACCATGAATATCGGGGTTGGGGAAAATAATGCTACAGTGATGGTTTTAATGACGAGACAACGTGAGGGGTGTTGAAAGAAGGATACAGTTAGGATAGTCCAGCGCGGGAGAGTGTAATATGCGTCAGAATCACAAAGCATGCGAACAAAACAGAAAGATGAAAACAACAGTGGACTGGAAAGGGAGTGGGTTACGGGGATTTGAGTACTGTGCAAGCCAGCGATCAGAGTGAACCATGTCAGAGTCTGTGTCCGCACCCGCGCTCACTGCGAAGGCGTAGAGCTGACGCTCATTATGTCCGCGGCGACTCCGCGCCAGACGTCGCCACATCCGTGCAGGGGAAGTCCAGCCGTGTTCATATGCGAGAAGATACCCATCGCCTGTATGTCCATCGCGTACGCGTGCATGTCCACTACGTGATTTCTCGCCATGGCATGACGGTCGCGACCTTGGCAGGCACCTCCGTACTCCACACATGGAAGGCATGCTAGGGTTAGGGTGCATGCAGGAGCAAGGAGGGAGTCTGAGGACGCCAGGGGGCCAGAGTAGATTGACGAGGGTCACTGAAGACGTGGGTGTCGAAGCAGATGTAGATCAGGACTCTCAGATGGGAGCGTGTCGACATCTCGTCCTTAGCTAGGCTTTCGCTCGCCCTCTGACTTCTTCCAGAAAGCAGTCTGTGCTTACCCTGCCAGTTGCTCTTTGAGTCTGGACATTCTCTCTATGTAGCTATATACAGTGAAGTTAGATCGACGGGATTTTCACCGGGAATTACTCATGCTGTTTGCTTTGTGCCGGCACTTCTCTGATGGAATGTAGCAAGTGGGCAAGGCAGATGTCAACGATTGATGGACACCTATCCGGCTACAGCATCCATGGGCTCTCGAAAGTAAATTGGAAAGTCTCAACTTGAATATTTTTAGCTGAATGTTTTCGTTCGGGAGTCCGTGTTAGACACTGCTCCAAAAGATAAGCAGACCTCAATATAATGATATGGAGGCCGATAAGCGACAAGTCAGTATGATTGGCCGATATGTGTGTTACGTCAGCGTAAGGTTGTTATGGAGGGACCCCGCGTGCCTTGGATGAAACACAAAACCTCTCTGCGCCAACTCAATCCTTCAGTTTCATCCCTTTCACATGCTTCCGAATGCCTCTAGCGTGTCTTCCGCTTTCTGGGGTCTCCATTAACGCGAGAGAGGGTTGGCTCAAATCGCCTATTTAACCATCACGCACTTCATTTTTCTTCGATCCTTTTCTCTCCTCTTCCTCGAAACCCATAATCAGAGCTCACGAGTCCCGTGCTCTGCTCGAGCAGTGATGGTCAATATAACATACGATGCGTGTCAGTCTTTCTTTTTTGCTATCTCAACCGCGAGACTAAGCCATCGTCCTCCGCAGCCGGCGACCTTAACTGGTTCAACCCCAGCACGGGAGCCGTGGTCGTCTACAACCTGGGCGACTTCGCCTGGGTCATCGCTGCCACCGCCCTTGTGTGGATCATGATTCCAGGCCTCGGCTTCTTCTACGCTGGCCTTCTTCGGCGAAAAAATGCACTGTCAATGATATGGGCCAGTATGATGACGCTCGCGGTGATATCATTCGAGGTGAGCCCTCAATATTGTAGGTGGAAGTTGGCGGTGTGCTGAGGTCACCCCTGCGATCCTCAGTGGTTCTTCTGGGGGTAAATCTTGGTTGGTCGTGTTGCGTGGGAGGTGGCTTGACCGTTACTCCATTTCAGGTACTCCCTGGCATTTAGTGATACAGGCACCAAATTTATCGGCGACTTGCGTGCGTACCTTGATGGCCTTCCCGTCCTCTTCGGCTCATTCACTGTGCAGGTTACTTCAGCTTGATGGACGTCCTTCTCCAGCCCTCGGCCGGGAGCCCGCGCATCCCTGCACTCCTTTTTTGCGTCTACCAGTGCATGTTCGCTGCCATCACTCCGATGATTGCCCTCGGTGCGATTGCCGAGCACGCCCGTCTCGGCCCTACCCTTGTCTTTGTCTTCGTCTGGGGGACCATTGTCTACAACCCCATTGCCTGCTGGACATGGAACCCGCACGGCTGGTCGTTCATCATGGGCGGCCTTGACTTCGCTGGTGGTACACCTGTGCATATCTCTTCCGGGACGGCCGCTCTCGCCCTGAGCATCTACCTCGGCAAGCGTCGCGGCTATGGAACTGAGCGCTTGGCGTACAAGCCCCACAACACCACTTACGTCGTTCTTGGGACGGTGTTTTTGTGGTTCGGCTGGTTCGGCTTCAACGGTGGCTCGGCGCTCAGTGCCAACCTCCGCGCCGTCCAGGCATGCATTGTCACTAACATGGCCGCCAGCGTCGGCGGTCTCACCTGGATGCTGGTGGACTACCGTCTCGAGCGCAAGTGGTCCATCGTCGGATTCTGCTCTGGTGCTGTTTGTGGACTGGTCGCAATCACGCCTGCTTCCGGTTTCGTTGGGACTCGTAAGTCATCCAAGGGGGCCTGTCCTTCCTGACTCATCATCGCTCACTGCAATTTGTGACATTGTGCAGCCGCAGCGGTCGCGTATGGTGTTCTCGGCGGCGCGATTTGCAACTTTGCGACGCAGCTCAAGTTCGTGTTTGGGTACGATGATGCGCTCGACATCTTTGCCGTCCACACCATTGGCGGCATCGTCGGTAACGTGCGTTTGTGTTTCCATCCGCTGCAGCCTCGCGGCGCTGGGTGACCCCGGAGTGCATGGCGGCTGATGGGCTATGCCTACAGGTCCTAACCGGGCTCTTCGCCCAGTCCTCCGTCGCCGAATTCGATGGCCTCACCGCCATCCCCGGCGGCTGGTTCGACCACCATTGGGTGCAGCTGGGCTACCAGATCGCCGACTCGACTGCGGGCCTGAGCTACTCCTTCGTGATGACCACGATCATCCTCTGGATCATGCACTTCATCCCTGGCCTCAGCCTGCGCTGCTCCGAGGAGACCGAGATCGTCGGCGTCGACGACCACGAGATGGGCGAGTTTGCGTACGACTATGTCGGCATCGAGGCGGAGCTTGGGTCCGGCACCCCGAGCAAGATCGAGGACGCGAGCGTGACGCACAGCGCGCAGGAGTCGTCGCAACAGCAGCCCGAGCACACCAAGGAGAGCATGGCCGAAAACAGTCCAAGCCATGCCTAGAGTATTTCGTCCTAATAACTTCCTTTTCTTCTTTTCTAATTCTGCACCGTATATATGTTGGGCTCTCTGGTGGGCGCTACCATCCACGCCTTAACACAATTCGCAGCCTATCTCACACGGGTCTATACGTATCTACTAAAGTATAGAAACGTTGACTGTTCGCAGGACGGGGGTGGTGTGCATTCTACGCGCGTGCTGCGGAGGAATAATGTAGTGGCAACGTCCAACAGGATCTGTGGGTGCGAGGAACAAACACTCCAAGCGGCAGCCCTGTTTTGCGCGCATTGTTGGTCTGTGTGTTGCAAGGGTGTCCATGATAGTATACAACATTTCTGCGGGTATCGTTTGGCTCCGACGTTTAAGTGCAAGAACTCCCACCCGAAATACTAACGCCTGCGTGGTGCAGATTGAACAGCGCAGTCAGTGGGGACGCAAGCGGGTGCTGTGATCGAGTTTTTGTCCCGTCGGGCTGCCGGTATGGCGCTGCCACGCACGCTGCTGACAGTTTGATATCACTCATTCTCTGACAACAGCACGTCAGGAGCCGTTTGTCGTCGCACTTAATTCTAACTGAGCAGCAGGTTCAGCAAATCCAGAAGACGTCGCCTCCTCACAACTGCCGATGCGATCAATCATTCGAATCTACACACTGTAATATATGGTTCAATCTGATATGAAATGAACAATGTAAGGTGAACGATGCTTTAAGCGCACTGGCATGACGTGCCCGATAATATGCCATGCGTCAAGAAGAGAAGCTGTCATGTTCAGTTCGCCAGAGCAGCATTGCTGTCGACGTCCACGGACGCCTCCAGCGCCTGCAAGATATCCTGCACCAAATCCTCTTCTTCTTCAATGCCCACGGATAACCGGATGAGGCTGTCCGAAATGCCAAGTTTCTCCCGCTCTGCCGGGGGGATACTGCCATGTGTCATGATCGCAGGCAGCTCTACGAGGCTCTCCACGCCACCGAGAGACTCGGCGAGGGCGAATAGGCGAATAGCATGTAGGAATCGCCTCGCCGCTTCCACACCTCCGCGGACGTGGAAGGAGATCATGCCGCTGTACGGGAACGAGCCATCTTGCGCCTTATCCGTTGCCAAGAACGAGTCAACAAATCGTGTCGCGTGTGGCGAAATGGACTGCCGTGCGAGAGCATTGAGAGGGTGAGTGTGCAGACCAGGGTATGCTACAGACTCCACGTGCGGGCTATCCGCGAGTACGCGAGCGACGCATAGTGCATTGGCGCCGTGCTGCTTCATGCGGAGATGAAGGGTCTTGGCGCCGCGTTGGGCAAGCCAGCAGTCATGGGGACTAGGAACGGCGCCCATGGTGTACTGGAGGAAGGTGAGCCGTTCTCGGAGCGCAGAATGATGCGCCGGAAGAATGACGGCACCCATGACCACGTCGGAGTGACCATTGATATATTTCGTTAATGAGTGCATGACAATGTCCGCGCCTTGAAGGAGAGGGGAGCTGTAAAAGGGAGAGAGGAAGGTGTTATCAACCAGTACGAGAGGCTTTGATGAGTGTGCGCGAGCGATTCGAACGATGCGGGGGATATCGACCAAACGAAGCGTTGGGTTAGTCGGGGTTTCTATCCAAATGAGCTATATTGATCATGTTGTCAGAAAGGAGAACAGGAAGCCTTATAGGGGTGTATTTATTACCTTGGTGTTTTCCCGTATCGCTTCACAGACTTGAGCTTCGAGTGCTTTCTCAAGGTCTAAGAAAGTAGTCTCTAATCCTTGGTTCTCTTTTGCTACGCGCGTCATATATCGGAAAGTGCCTGCATAAACGTCGTTGACGCTGACCATGTGCGCATTGCGACCCAACGATGTTAAGACAGCGGCTGTGGTAGCACAGCCTGATGCATAGGCGATCGCATAGGCGCCTCCTGATTCTAGTGAGGCAAGGGTACGTTGAAGAGCACTTCTGTTGGGATTGCCTGCCCGCGAGTAGTCGTAGCCCTAATGACGTAAGCGTCAACCAGGGACAACTAATAGAAGCAGGGTACCGGATCTCCACAGGAGGCTTGATATGCTCTGCAGAGCGCAACCAAAAAATAACACAACTCTCTGGTGCAGCCAATCGCCAGCCCCCCGCATTTCTCATATAGTATCCAGCGCCGAGCAAAAAGCCCACCTTATGTTTTCCGACATCGTCCTGTCCAAATGTGACGCTAAGCGACATCGCGGGAATAACGGCACCAGTGTGCGGGTCATGTTCCGAGCCCACATGGACAGCACGGGTACCAAAACCATCAATATGTGGCCGCTGAGCGTGATCATCGGTGTGGACGCTGGTTTGAACGGATTGACTGTCATAGGAGACTGGTGTCATCTTGGAGGTGGAGGTGAGGAGTGAAAGGGGTGACGGCGGAGGAGGCTCTTAAAGGCATTTGTAAACTAACTTGGCTATCAGACACTTGACCGCGAAAGAGTCAATGGCGAAAGTATGACGATATCTACCAGATGACTAAGCTCGGTACTATCTCGAACCTGGTAATACAAAAGTATACCTTCCATACAAAACGACTTTTCACCTCCGCTACACATACAAGAATCTTTATTCCTCTTTGAAACAATACCTGTGACGCTAAGGAACTACGGCACTATTCTTTTCGGGAAGAAATGTGCTACGAGGAGCCACAGGGATGTACAAAACACCCTTCTGCACTGTGCTGGGTAGGGCATGAGAAAAAATCCAAACTTTCCCTGAACACTACTCTTACATACAGGGCAATTGTACATCCATTTAGCCTGCCATCCAGTGCGATATGAATGTTGAGATGAATCAACCTTCATAAGAGTGATGACGAGATATATTTCTCCGCCTTGATGTCCATGTGTAACTCCGTGTCAGGACGCGACTTTTTTCAACTAGAGACTCCTTCTTATTGGAGATAGGGCGTGGTCCGTGCAAGCTTGTGTGATCTCGCAGCGCAGGTGCAGTGCGGATGCAGGGTCTAGCATATACCCCCTGTAGGACAAACGTGTCATTTTGCGAGTGTTCGACCATTCGTTTCAACAACATGTCTCGCCGGTATGTGTCTGACAGAAATGGCTGATCGACTTCTTATCCTCAAAAAGTCGGACCAAGACCATATGCAAGTCACCACTGAAGACTGATTTAATTGAGATTGAGTCGTTGCAGAAAAAAGTCTGTCAGATTTTATACTTCCCAATTCGTGATAGTAAAGTCTAATTGCTCAGGTGCTCGATCGGCTGGCTCTCCATGAGCCCTGCCTTCGTCCTTTTCCGCAGACTCCAGAAATAGTCGTTACGTCATTTGACCTTAAGTTTGGTTCTGCACCACCTGAAATGTTGGCTTTCGCATTTAGTGGATCCTTTCACCGAACATCATGCTTCTTCAGGTCTTGGACATCCACATTGACATAGTGTCAGGCGCGAATTTTGTGCATTTGACTATTTTGAATCCCAGTGAGGTTGAAGTGGAATTTGAGATCCTCAAAATATTGGCAGAGGTCATAGGGGCATTTTAGATCAAATTTCAGAGCAGTTGCCTCCTTGGCATACACCTGTAGCTCTCCATCTCCTGACCAACAACAAAGTGTCTCTGGCAATCTGTAAAGCAAGTACTTGCACGGAAAGTCTCAATCGGGGAACTCGGCAGATCACAGGCAATCCTCGGGTTACAAGCCGCGATTCTCCGTCAAGGAACTTCGACCGAGCAATATCAGCGCACCACTGATACATACATCGATGTGAATTTCAGCGACGACGTGATAATGCACATTAGAGAAGTCAGCAGAGGGTGAAGCAAGGGGGGACCGTGATGAGGGCGCCCCTATCCCTGCAGAGATGAAACCATCCCTCCTCTCCGGGATAACCGAGGATGCGAACGACGACTTCCCGATGGTGACTCTGATGACGAAGACCCTGGAACCCCACGATGAGTTGACTCGTCCGCAGAGGCTACAGTTATCCACCGGTCCTTTAGATAGGCAAAACTCGTTTCGGGCCCATGTCCGCAAAAATCTTATACATGCCTTCAAGCACCTATGAACTGCCAATCTTTATGTGATAAAGCAGGAATTACATACGGCACAGCAAAAGAAGCTGTTCGAGAGGTGAAAAATGACACCGTCATTGCTCATGATCACAGACAATTTGTCGTCTTGATCACCACTCCTGGTCTCAAACACATAATCAAATGCCTCGCTGCCATCAGTATCATGTAGAACCATGAAAAGGGCGCTGTGGGTGCTGTGTAGTGTGCATGTGGCGGTCACCGGTTCGTGCGATGGTGCGTTAAAGAACATGTGCGTAGTAAAACACTGTGCGGAAGGCTGAAATGCAGGTAGATATATCAAAGGGTGCTCGTTGTACGTGTACAGTCAGAATACAACAAGGTGCCCACGTGCAATTATTTCTGCTCTCGGGGTTCTGTAATAGGTTCGCATTTAGACCGAGGTAAGAGGAAAGCGAACGACTCACGAGACCACTGCACATTCAGGATGAGGCTGTCGTAGCCCCTGCCGTGCATCTTGTCCATTGCCCGTTGCGCAACCGCTTTCTCCTCGAAGCTGACGAAGGCGAAGCCCTTTCCGATGCCGGTCTCGCGATCGCGCCCAACGTACACCCTTGCGACGCGGCCGAACGTACCAAATAACTCGCGCAGGTCGGCCTCTTGCACGTCTTCTGAGATATTCGTGACACGCAGTGTTGGGAGATCGTCGCGCGAACCGCCCGGGCGCGACATGGATTCGCCTGGCCCCCGATTCCGCATCGATGGCGGTACGTACTTGCTCTGGCCACCAGATAGAGTGGGGGCTGACGCCACCACTTCGCCATCTTCGTCCCCAAATGTGGGAGGGGAGTCTGGAAGACGTGAGATACGGACAGTCAGAGTGGTTGCTGGGAACAATTACGTACCCGTAGCTTCCAATCCAGCCAGGGAGTCCTTGTATGGACATTTTGCAGTGAAATGGTCGCCTTTGCACAGACGACATGCGACTTTGCCGGCACCAGCTTTAGCAAGGTTTGCCTTTACAGTCTGCTCTGCCGATTGCTCATGCTCGGAAGACTGCAAGATATGCATCAGCCACTATATATTCATATATCAAGCACGTCTTAACATACCTTGTTGCCAGCGCTCAATTTCAGATATACATTCTCCCCAACGGTTGTCGTCGCCCGATCTGGTCCTGGTTTATTCCCCTTTTCTTGCCCGAACTTGGCCCAAGTTTTTCGTTCTGCAACTGCATGCTCGACGAGAGACTTCTGAAGCGTCCTCTTGATCCGCCGCGTAATCTAAGAGAAAAATCATGCCCTGCACCACTTAGATTCACACAACATGCAGACATACTTTGACTTTTTTGCCTTCGTCGTTTAAGACATACTCGATCATGGTTCTGATGCCATCCTCATCTACAAAGTCTTCAACCTTCGGTTGCTCTATTGCTGGGTATGAGTAATCTACCAAATCAAGAACGATGCATCTGACCGAGGTCATCTACATCATCGGCCCATGAGGTTTTTTGTACACTGCTCATATGTGAGGTCAGCAATGAGAAGAGGGCCGGACACCATCAGCGAATCATACGTCGGGGCTGGCATTCTGGCTCGGCTTTCGACTGTTAGTGGTCACTTGCCAGTGGTGTAGCACCGCACCCGAAAAGGCAATACTGTTTGTACGCTATTTACCCTCGTAGGTCCGTACATATGTCACGTGAACACGCTGTTTCTGTTTCTAGATTTCTGTTCTTCCCATACCTCCGGTCATATCCACATCTGATGTAAGGATCCCAGCGGCCGTCCTGCACTTATTCTTGGCCGAACCTTGTTCTCAGTTTTCCATAAACGCGGATACAATCAGTCAGCTGTCCGTGCCGGCGTATTTCGAAGGTATAGAAACTGATGTATTCACCTATTCAGATCTAAGTAGAACTAACAACCCTCCAGTGATATACGCTCGCTCCAACTCTAGCAAAGGATTATTATAAGCTGGCTGGAATGACCTTTGTATGTTTGGTTCGTCATTAGTCGTCGCTCATGCCTGATCGCTATTCCAAATTGATGCAGGCGACAATGAATGGACAAAGTCTTCCAGCAGAAATTCTGACGTATATTTTTGAGTTGGCTGTGGAAGACGATAGATTGTTGCAGCATGCCTTACCCACATGCATGTCGGAATCACACTGGCAGAAGAGGCTACCTAGTGGAGAATGGATCTTGATCAACCCCATGGAGTCGATGCATATCAGGCAAGTGAGAAGGTATTCAATCGTGAAGGTACACGTATAATCCGTATTCGGCACGCCTAGAACGTTTCTAACGCCACGCATCCTTGGCTCGCAGTCCGTTATCTTTACCTGCAGGCAATGGTACCGAGTGGGATACCACTTACTTTTTCAGTGCTTGTTCCTTGCAGATCCCTCTAGACTACCGCAACTTTGCTTTGTTCTCGACCGCAATTCTTCAATAGGGTGGTGCGTCAAGCGCTTGCACCTCCTGCGGTTCTATGCTACCCGGCGTTTCAGCAAAGAAGACATTGAAACTATGCTTGTGTCCGTTATACACCAATGCCCTAATCTCGAGTCTTTCACGATAGACTGGCCCATTACACCTTCATATATGCCGATTGCAAACGCATTGTGCAACTTCTCTTCGAACACGTTGCGGACAATGAATTTGACCCTTACACCTGCATCAATCCCACGACTTATATGGGCATTGGACTCATTAACCTCTCTCACCTCCGTGTTCATCGATTTTGAGCCGGACTCGCAAACTCGAGAATCAGATGGTGGCAACACCGTTAGGCTTGGATCCGCATCTGGTCTCACTCTCACGTTATTCTCCCTAGAAGAGCTCTCGCTCAGAGGCATATTCCAAGACTTCCTAGACGAGGCCTCGGGCTGGTCTATGCCTTCACTCCGATCGCTTTCACTCGACTTCGTGGCGAACAGATACGATTTGCCCGATATCACATGCTTCCTGCGGGAACATGGTTCCCAGCTGACATTCCTCGACCTGAACACAATTCCTGCATTAGACATCACTGCCATCCTAGAACACTGTCCTCTGCTCCAGACGTTCTGCTTCAATCCTGATTGGCGTCTGCCATTCCATACGGATGTGACGGATCCTGACGCAACCCCTCAGTTCCTCCGCGCGCCGCACTTGAACATCATGAACATTGGGCTGCACCAGTTGCTGCATGCCTTCATGCCGTCGCGGCCTCGTGGGGTGGGACTTGCGCTGACGCCTATCGCTACCTATGTCATCCAGCGCACAAATGACATCACCTTTTCACAGCTGACACGCAAATTCTTTCCCAAACTGCAGGTTATTCGTGTGCTGAATCGCGCTTTGCTGAAGGGACTGGAGAAGAATAACGGGCCAGAAGAGCGCGGCGGGGGCTTCGCGCGCTGGGAGCGCTGGTGCGACCAGTGCGCGCGCGAGGGCGTGCGGCTTGAAGATTGTACAGGGGCGCTCCTAGGGGACTTGCCTATGGACGATGGAGGAGATAGCGACGATGACGAGGATGATGATGATGGGGCTGATATTGGACTTCGGCCTAGGAACGCTGATGAGCTAAGGGCCCTCCTAGACGAATGTAGAAAGATGACCCTCGGAAACAGTTCTGCCGAAATTGCAGCCCCTATCATGCAGTGGCAATGATTATCTTTGGATAGGCAAGTCGCGCCGCCCTCGGCAGACGATAATTCTAATACTATTATTCCCGAAGTATAGAAGGGCGTTTTCCACCTGGGCTTGTACGGTTCGCACGCAATATGTATTCATGTCATATTGTTGGAATACCATAACAAGACATGACGGTTACTTCGCAAAAAGATAGGTCCATTTCTTGGCGAAAGGTCAGATGCTCCTGTCAGCTGTTCCAAACGAATCGTGTGCCGTCTTGGTGCTGCTTATCCCATCGAGCCTTGCCTCCGTCACTCCTGCCAACTTGAAGTCATGATACAAGTCCCATGGTCAAATTGTTCTACAGCATGAATATCTCGATGGCACAGAAGCTGTAACAATTCTGTACTTTGTAGGCAACAGAGAAGTTAGAGCAGGTGCTTGAGTGCCCGATCGGATCTCTACCCCACACTTCCTAATACCCCGCTAGTCTCCTCAACAGACATTGGCTATGTAATACCCCGCACCCCTATATATAATTCTCGTTCCCACATCTTCTCATCCTCCACCCATTCCCTCTCTCATCTCACAGCTGGAATACACTTGATCTTAATTTGTCATTATGGACACCATCGAGATCAACGATGCTGTCTTCTGCCCGCATTTCAAAGAAGTCGTGAGTCAGCTCCACTGATCGCGCCAGTTGTCCTTGATCTGATATCACGAGCCCAGTGCTCCGAATGCGACGTCGATAATCGGGAAGAGAATGACGGATTTTTCGGTGTACGTCTGCCTGTCGCCTGTGACATTACTAGATACTGAATGAGTCGGCGTGCGCAGTTTGACTCTATAGACCGCGAAGGTCTTGAGGCGCCGTTGTCCTCGTTGAACAAGGATAGCATCTATCAGTGCAAGAAGCATGGCTTGACTTGTCAGTACCCACGCTTACTCGACGTGCTGTGCGTGTCTGCGGCTTATTGGCTTGCTCCTTAGCATGCAACCAGTGTTACGGATGGAAGAAGCAGATAACGAGGGCTCGAGCTCTCGCGAAGAAGGCTGGAAAGAAAGGGATGAAATGACACATTGCACTTGTATTGGCTACATGGTATCCTGATATCCTCCATGAGGATCATGTTGGACAAGTACAACCATCGCGTCGTCTGTATTTATCCTATGTTGTCTCAACTTGGAGGCAAGATGAGCGAGCCGTATGCATGGCATAGCCGGTCTGGTGACATTGTCAGAGTCCTTATAGCAGTTTGCACGATTCGAACGCATTTACCGGTCTATCATACAGACAACAAGAGGAAACCTATAACGCAGAATGAGCTGTCTTCTACATGCCTGTGAGAGGCTGTTTGACTTCCCGGACGGATCTCGGAGGCTATAGCACGCCGTTACCCCATCTGGACAAATGAGTTCTAGGCTTCCTCGGGCTGTATCAATATTCCGAATACTGGCGTAACGCGCCACTGTCAGGAAGACCTAATAATCATGCCATTATTGTACTCCCGAGCTCAGCTAATTAAGCCTTAAGGACGTTGGTGATGTACTTGGTAATCTCATTGAAGGAGATACACTCACCAACCAGCGACTAGCCCCGAATGAAGCGAATGACGCATGTAAGTTCCCACAAGCTAGCTCCTCATCGTCCTTTGTCTCGTCTCGCTTCCCCCACTGGCTAGTTTTTCGGGGTAGAGTATACATCAGGGAGTCGGGACTCTAGGCGTCGGGAACACTCGCGAGCTTCGCGTACAGTCGCGTACAGTCGGGAGCACTGAATTGCTTCATGGGAATGCTTACTCAGCTTGAGCGAGTGGGTATGCATGCGGTGACTTGCTGGTAAGTAATCAGAAGCTTAAGTGCTCAAGTGCAGCCATATGATAACTCGATGATATGACTGGCATTATTAGTGTAACTAGTTACTTTGTTTCATAATGAGAATGTTGAATTGCATGTTCACTCAACCAATCTTGTGCTGAGTGTAA
>QLPN01021789.1:0-10260 GCA_003314395.1 Albatrellus ellisii
GAGTCCTTGCTAATTGCATAGTAATAGTCCTTAGCAAGTAAATGTAGATAAATAAAGAAAGATTAAAAGGAGATAGGTCTTTATAGTACTTGGAGCTAAGCTCACACTTAAGTACTATAAAGAGAAAGAAATGAGTCCTCGCTATAAGTAGGAGCTAAGCTCGCTGCTGTAGTTAATACTACACTTATAGTAAGTAAAATATAAGAAAAGGAAAAAAGAAAAAGAAAAAGAAAACCAATACAAGGTGCCAAAGCAAGTGCTTCATAACATCAGTGGCTTTGACATCAACACCAATAGTCTTGCCATTGCCAGTCCTTGTGCAGGATGTGCATTCAGAAAACTAGCACATTGCCCATTCCATTCCTCATCAAAACATGCACCATACCCCCTAGACCTTGTGCACAGTGATCTTGTCAGACCCATGCAAACCAAATCAATACAAGGTTTGCTCTATTTTGCCTCATTTGTAGATGACTTCTTGGGCAAAGCTGTGGCCTTCCTGCTGACAACAAAGGATGGACTCTTGCATGCCCTTACCACTTTTCTTGCATGGTCTCAGACTCAAACTGAGAGGAAGGTCAAGGTGCTGTGCAGTGATCATGGGGGAGAGTATGTCAATGCAGCCATTCAGGACATCTTAGCACAGAATGGTACAGATCACAACCTCACTGCTCCTTATTCTCTGGCACAGAATGGGTGGGCAGAGCAGTGGAACTGCACTATCATTAGCTCTACACTTTCATTGTTATACAGTGCTTCCATCTCTTGTGGGTTCTGGGAGTACACACTCCAAACTGTGATTCACATGTACAACTGAATGCCCCAACACACTCAGAATTGGTCCACCCCACAACAACTCTGGTCCAGTGGTAGCATCCCTGACATCTCCTACTTTCAGTCATTCAGCTGCCTTGCCAACATTGGCACCCCCACTGAATGTTGCACCATGCTTGATCCTCACACTCATCCCATGGTTTTCATCAGGTATGAGTCCAGCTCAAAGGTGTGGTGCTTTTTGGATCGAACAATGCATCATGTTGTTGTATCCTGCAATGCAGTATTTGATGAGTTGACTTTTCTGCTGCATCTGTCACTGGTTCCTGCAGGACCACCTCCACCCATGTCACTCCTGCTACCCCCAACACCAGCCAACTCCTCATCTGACTCCAACTCAGATGCACCACCACACAGCAATGCCCCAGTGGAGTTCCTGGACAATCACACCTCACATATGGTGCCTGCCACATCTGAAGTTGCTACTGCAGATGCACCTGTCATGCCTCTTCCCACTCCTACTCTGCCTCCTGCACCACCAGTTATGCCTACCTCACCTCCTTGGATGCATGGCCCTGCATTGCCCACGACACTGCCATCTGTGGCCCCACTTGTGCCTACTCACATGCACACAACATGCTTTTCTGACCACATACTGGGCATTGTCTTGCCCCACACTGGCTATGATGGCAACAGCAGATGGGGTCACACATGCTGTTCCATGCTGTCAGGTGAGCAAGAACCTGTCTATGTTGACCTGAGTCCCATCACACTGGCAGTCCCTCCATCCTCTCCAACCACCACCCTGGCCCCCATGGAACCTGTCATGCTGACTCTGCCCCCATGGTGCTCTCAATGCACTACCAGATGCCCTGTATGCTACAATGCCAGTGCATATGGTGAATGGATGTATACTGATATTTTGCAGGAGTTGTCCAGTGACAACAATTTCACCACCTTGGGTGCAGGCCCATCACTCTCATCACTCCTCACAGCAGCCACTGCATCTGGGGATCCACTCACCCTGCATGAAGCTTGTGTGTCACCCAACTCTGCCAATTGGGATGAGGCCTGCCATTACAAGTTGTCCATGCTCAAGGGCATGGGGACCTGGTCCCTTGTTGACTTGCCACCTGGATGCACTGCTATCCCTAACAAATGGGTCTTTAAGCTCAAAAACAATGGCTGGTACCATGTGCATCTCATCGCAAAGGGGCTCAAGCAGGTCCCCAGCATTGACAAAGTTTTTTTGCATGTCACCCATTTCAAGCCTCTTCAGCTCCTCTTTGCCCTCACTGCCCATCATGATTGGCACATCCATTCTATGGATGTCAAGAGTGCATTCCTTAACAGGGACATTGACAAGGAGCTGTATATGCAGCAGCCCAATGGTTTTGAAATACCTGGCCTCATGGACAAGGTTTGCCACCTTCACAAGTCCATCTATGGCCTAAAGCAGGCCATGCAGCAGTGGAATGCAAAGATGGACACCTCTCTCAACACACTTGACCTCAGCCACATCTCCTCTGACACTGGCCTCTACATCAAGCAAGGGGGGTACTCTTATCTTTTCCTTGTCCTGTATGTTGACAATATCACCATCTTCAGCAGTGACTTAGCAGAGATTCTCAAGCTCAAATGGGCCTTGCCTGCTGCATTTGAGATGACAGACCTGGGCAAAACCACCACCTATCTTGGGCTCAAGATCACATGGGATTGCACACACAGAATGCTCACCCTCTGTCAGTCAAAGTACATCATGGACATTGTGTTGCACTTTGGAATGGCCAGATGCAACATCATCACTATGCCCCTCATACCTGCTTCACAACTCATACCATTTACAGGAACTGCAAGTGTGTCTGCTTGGTCCATGTACCAGCAGATCATCAGGAGTTTGATGTACACCACCATCATCTTGCACCCTGACATCACCTTCACTGTCAACTCCCTCATGTGGTACACCTCCAACCCAGCACCAGAACACCTTGCAGCTGCCAAGCATGTACTTTGATGGCACACACAGCACCTGCTAAGAGCAGCCTATTGGATGGTCTTAGGGAAAGAAAGTTTGCTATAACAATACCCCTGGTAACAAGGTAATTGGTATGCACTTGATAAGCATAGTAACTGTTCCTGATGATGATAAAGAGTGGGATCAATGAGATAGTGACAAGGATGATACCACCAATGACTAAACGAGGATCCAGAGTGATGAGTTTAGGATGTCTTAGTGATGCTTAGAGTGACTTAGAGATCTTAGACTTAGTTCTTAGAGATGAAGCAAGTTTGTAGTGAGCTTAGGTCAAGCACAGTATAAGGGAATCCCTAAATTGCAAAGTTGACAAGACTGGGGTTTAAGACCACCAGCCTTTCAACTACTTATACAAAACTGGAGATCTAAATATAGTAAAATAACTAAGTTCATCAATCAACAATGAATGTGCAGTAAAGACACATCTGTGAATAAGTAAGTGGCTCAGCCACAAGCACGAAATGAACAAGAGGTAAACAAAGGCAAATAAAGACAAAGAAAGTGAGTCCTTGCTAATTGTATAGTGATAGTCCTTAGCAAGTAAATGTTATAATAAATAAATAAAGATAAAAGGAAAATATAAGTCTTTATAGTACTTGGAGTTAAACTCACAGCTCAGTATGTAAATACTGTAGTACTATAAAGAAAGAGAGATAGTCCTTACTATAAGTATGAGCTAAGCTCAAGCTGTAGTTAATACTATGCTTATAGTAAGTAAGATATAAAAAAAGAAAAAGAAAAGAAAAAGAAAATCATTACAAGGTACCAAAGCAAGTGCCTCATAACACCAAGTGTGAAGATTGCTGAGGGAAGAAAGCTCCTCTTTGCATGCTGTACACCAAAAGTTGGAGTCAGGACTAGACAGGGCTTGCTTCAGGGTGAGTGGGTCATTGTTAGAATGTGCAATTGCCAAAATAGTGACTTGGCTTGGGTTCAAACCAAGGACCTCCCTTACTCTGGGTGGGTGCTCTAACCACTGAGCTACTAGGCCTTGTCTAAGTGAAGTGCTATTAGCACAATGTGGAGCTGTCATGACTACTGTAGAGTTGTAACTCTGCTATGAAAGTATTGTAGCTCTGCTACAAAGTGTAGTAGCACATGTACAGGGTCAGGCATTTGACCTTAACTCCAACAGTTATGAGAGACAGCATGGGAAAGGATGGCTGAGATCGAAGGCATACCACCATGAGGCATGGCAAAGATGTCATCATCGTCTGAGGTCCCCCACTCACCGAGGATCTTGACAAACTCACAAGGACCATATGCACTGTCACCAAAATGAGTGGGCCAGCAAGTGATACATTGGGAGCAATGCACAACCAGGGGGCCATCATCAAGAAGGTGAGCACAGGCATGTTGGCAACTAGGAGAGGTGACAGATGGACCATGCCATGGTGGAGAAGGTGGGTCTAGGCCATGTAGGCAGCACTCCATCCAGTGAGCATGATCACGCAGTGGAGGAGCTGTAGGAGGAGGAGCTTGCAGGGGAGTGACAGGAATGCAAGTGGCAGGTATGTTGTCCAACTCATGCACAGGATGTGGAGGCAATGCTGGTGATGCAAGTGGTGGAGGCAGACTGGAGTCTGTGGGGTACACTCCCACTGTGACCAGGACAGAACCAAGCCTGCCACCAGAATCACCATCACCATTATCACTATCATCATCATCATTGTCATCAGATGACTCATCATCAGAGTCCAAGGGCAGGGGAGCAGGTGGCACCAGCATAAAGACATTGAGGACAGTAGGTGCAGCAACAGCATCTAGGGATGGAAAAATGTCTTCCTGGAAGACTGTGTCATGACTGGTGACACAGTGGGAGGTGGACTTGTCCCAGAACAACCACCCCTTAGTGCCAGACTCATATCCAATGAAGGTGAGTGGTCATGACTTGGGATCAAGTTTACCCCTCTGATGGTCAGGGAACTTGACCCATGCATGACATCCAAAAACCTGGAGGTGGGAGACATTGGGGGGAGTGGCAGCCAGTGACCATAAGGAGTAGGGAGTCTGCCAGCTCAGATGCCAAACTGGTGAAAGATTGTAAGTGTGGACTGCAACACATACAGACATACTCCCAGAACCCAGAGGACAGTCCCACATGATGAAGGAGGCTCAGCACACTCCAGGATGGAGCAATTCAAATGCTCAGCATGGCCATTCTGCTGAGGAGAGTAGGGCACCATAAGCTGGTGAGCAATGCCCTTCTCAAGGAGGAGATCCAATACAGATCTGGCCAGGTACTCCCCCCCATGGTCTGTATGGAGGGCCTTGGGCCACTTCCTGAAAAGGGTATGAATGTGGGCAAGGTAGTGCTCCAGTGCCCTGGTGAGTTGGTCCTTCTGGCAGAGAGGGTAGAGCATGCCAAAACCAGAGAGATCATCAAGGAAGGTGGCAAAATAGAGGTTGTGGGAGCCCAGTGACACAGTGCCAACAGGCCCAACAAGGTCCAAATGGACCAAGCCAAGCACTTCAGTGGCATGCAAGCAGGAAAGACAGAATGGTGACCTAGGGAATTTCCCCTGCAGGCAGCCAGAGCAGGGGGTGGATGGCAACTGCATGAGGGATGGGGAGAACCCAGAGAGCTGTGAGGGCTGTATGTGATGAACAACTTCCTCGGAGAGGTGGCCAAGGTGCTCATGCTAGAGACACAAGATGGAAGGGTGAGTGCATGGAGCAATGAAGCTGGGGAAAGCAACAGCCAGTAAGTCCCATCACACAGGGTACCAACACTGCACAGTCTGCCATTTTTCATGATTTCACAGCAACTGCCCTCATAAGTGATGTGGAAGCCAAGCCTGTCAAGCTTGCTGATGGACAGGAAGTGGCCATTTGCTCCAGGCACATGAAGAACCCCAGAGATGGACAGGGATATGGTAGTGCCATCAGGAAGGATGTGCTGCTGTGCACAAGAGCCATGCCCAAAACAAGCAATGGCAGAGCCATCTCCAACAGTAATGGTTTGTAATGAGACCACAGCATAAGAGGAGAAATCTCCTTGGTGAGGGGAGATGTGATCCATGCACCCTGAATCAAGCATCCAAAGGCCACAACTGCCATAGTAGCATGCATTGAATTGAGCAGTAGCAGATGATGACAGACTGTTAATGGAAGATGTACTAGGTGCACCTCCCCCTCCCCTGTGATCTCTGTCCTTCCCTTTCTCCAATCATGCCTTCACATTGTCAGGCATGCTGTGCAGAGCCCAGCAGGTATCCATGGTATGATTGCAACACTTGCAATGCAAACAGAAGGGCATGTTGCATCATGCAGTGTTGGACATTTGTCTGGTGGAGAAGGCTGCAAGCACAGAGTGTGGTTTGGTTCAAGCCTCTTCATCAAGGATCCATCTGCATATGTTGCCAATGGAGAGCTGGGGGAGATCTGAAGAGGTGAGAAGTGCAGAGGAAAGGGGACTCCAGGAGGGTGGTAGCATGTGGAGGAGTAGAAAGCACATGTTCTGCTCACTGACCTCAACTCCAGACATGACAAGCTGATCTTGTGCAATGATGAGGGCATTGATCTGTGGAGTGAGAGGGGTATGTACATCATATTTGCTGGTGAATAGGGCCTGGAAGTCAATGAAGGCCACAATAATGGTCTGCTTCCCATAAACATCTTTCAAACTGTCCCATGCATAACATGCAGTCATGGTGTCAGAGGTGACCATGGCTGCAGGTTGCAGTCCACAGTTCATAGCAATAACTGCATTTGCAACATCATTATCATGATCCCATGCAGTGACATCATCTTCATTAGTGGTGTATGTGGTGGGGAGACCTCCCTCCACATCCTGGGTTGCAGTGATAGCAGTGACATGAGGTTTAGAAATGATGTGCCAGATGCCCATGATGATCAGCACTGACTTTACAATATTTGCCCATTGCTTGTAGCTGTCCACTCCTTCCAGTATGATGTTGATTTTGGGAACAGATGCTGAGTGACAAGAGGGGATGAAGTAGGTGAGTAAGAGGGAGAATGCAAGATAAGAGTGAGAGTGCATGAGAGAGAATAGGAGTATGAGAGTGAGGAGTGTTGATACACATATAGCCCAGGCAGGGCCCATAACCTGTGAAACACAGGCCATATATGCAGAGGGAACTAGAAATAGTTCTTATTGTGTACGACAGCACTCTAGTCTACTTATAGTAAGTATGGTGCTGCATGGACCCGGGAACAATGAAGAGGAGAACATGTGTATGTACATATATGCATGTGTGTGTGTGTGTGTGTACAGTAGTGAGACAAAAGAGGAAGGAGTACATTGGTAAGCATAGACACATCAACAATCTTTGCCATCTGTCTGACCTCTCTTACTACGTCGTGGCACCTACTGTGCTCACCTCCTCTCACTCTACTGCAGTCATGCTAGTTGCCCTCTCCCCATGCAGGGACATGTCCACCTTGCTGCTTATCACAATATCATTTGTCCTTGCCTGCCATAGCCTGTGCATACAGCATCTACATCTATCTTTATCATTGTACCACCTCAGCACTTCTTCTACTTGCTGAGGTAGGACCATCATCTCCCTCTCTTCTCTGTCTGACAGTACCTCCTCTCATAGTCACTCTTCTTGTCACACCTTTGTCACACACTTGTATATTTGTCTATTCTCTCATATGCTCCTCTATCTCAGAATGTATCTGCTCTTTATCTATTTAGCCCTCAGTGGCTATCTTCATCATCAGATGGTCTATGCCACCTTTAGCCACTTGCCCAAATTTCCACATTATTGTCTCCTTCACTCTGGGCTATGCTTGCATATCTGGGTTGATGATTATAACAATGTCTGAGAGGAAGTCTATGATGTGTTTATCTGTCAACTACAAGAATGATGGTGCTTGTGAATGCAGCAATAAGACCATCAATCAAATTCTTCACTATCATGTTTGTCATGATCAGACCAGTTGGGTTCACACTCTACCATGCATTCATTTTCACCTCATGATCACAGTTAATGCCTTTCCCCTTTTCAGTTTCCTTCTCCCCCTTTCCATCCCTGATGAACCACCATCATAAATGCAGCTGACATAACCATGCATCTTGATACTGATATATTTGATGCTGTGGACAACCTCTTGTAAGCAAAGATACAACAAGTGCATCACACAGTCACACTGAATATGGGCAGGTGCAGCTGGCAATTACTTGTATGATGAACTGGTTACAGCCTTCTCAGAGGAACAAAATGCTTAGGCAGCACATAACAGATAAGCTTAGGAGGATGCAGATCCCTGAAGAAAAGAGAAGTGAAACAAAAAGACAGGCAGATGATGGTTATACTACCATTGTACATGGTGAGGCAGAGGGACATCCAAGTGTCCAAGTCCATGTTCAAGGACTCAGACACCTGATGTTCTTGTCCTTAATCCTGTACCACCATTATCTACCTGTCTCATTCTTTCTCTTCTCTTTTCTCGAGAACACGACATCCTCCTAAGCTTATACTTTCAGTGGTCAAAGGGTTCAAGTTATCGCCACGCTGGAGAATGGGATATTATAATAACAGAATATCCCGAGCTGTCGAATGCAGATACAAAGTAATTTCGTTTCTTCGCGTGCAACTAGACATAAGAGTGACATCAGCGTCCTCAATTCCTCATCCCAAACATGTCCCAAACATCCCTATTCTACATCCGACGCCTGAGGCCCATCATGCCCCCGTTCCTCCTTCTCCACCTCCTGCATAGGTCCAGGAGCCCGGTGACTCAGCACTGAGGGTCTGCGCAGCGGAGTCACCGACGACACCCGCCCCTTCTCTCCAGAAGAAAACCCAGGGTTCGTGAACGACGCACTTCTCATGCCAAGCCCCAGCATGTACATTCCTGATGTTGTACGTGGACGGGGAGTCTGTGGTGCAGGCGGCGATACGGGGGTCACGATGTGC
Source organism: Albatrellus ellisii (assembly GCA_003314395.1). Taxonomy (NCBI): domain Eukaryota; kingdom Fungi; phylum Basidiomycota; class Agaricomycetes; order Russulales; family Albatrellaceae; genus Albatrellus; species Albatrellus ellisii. The sequence goes on from QLPN01021789.1 coordinate 8,698, forward strand.
TCTGGCATAGCAATGCGGAGGCCGAAAGCGGCAAATGGACCAGGGCTGGGGCTGCGCCGTGGTATGTCAACCGACGTGCGCGCGTAGGGGTGTACTTGCATCTGCGCGAACGAAGGAGGACGGCGAAGGCGCGGACGCGGAGATGTCATCAGGGAACCAAATGTTGGTGCTGGACTCGCAGGACGGGAATGCGTGAAGAAACCAGCGGCGAAGGCGCCCCATGACGCAGCTGATCCCGATGCAGGTGTGCTTGAGCGTGGCGACTCTAACTCCGTATCAGAAGCCTCCGCCTGCGTCGTAGGTAACTCATGCATAGCGCGCTTGACGGCTGCAATGTCATGCTCAAGGTCGTCGAGCTTCCTGTTGAATTGGCTTCGTGCCCGCGAGACAGTTGAATCAGATCCATCGACGAATGAGCGTACGGCAACTTCGACATCCACAGCCTCCGCAGAAGCAATGGCTCCGGGCACTGAGAACAGCGTCTCATATCCGCGCGTGATGCGCTCTTCGTCAGAAACGCGTATCTCGATTTCCACCCGTGCATCCTCGCAGAAATCATCCAAGCGGGCTATGACTGTCTGCAGCAAAGAAAGCGACGGTGAGATGGGTAGGTCGGGTACCATCTGTTTAATGTCGCGAAGAGCGAGATTGCAGTCGCGGAACGCGTTTTGCAAAGTCTCGTACCGATCTTTGACTTTCGCCAAGTCCATGATGAAAGGATGTCGCGGAGGCAGATGAGGAGATAGTCGCAGTGACGATGGACTACTGCTGGCAATTATGAGTGATGCAGCTCCAGAGTCATGACCGCGGGTATCTTCGAGGGTATCAACATTGATGGTAGGTTTTGGAGACAGGTCAACGAGTGGTGCGGAAGCTATAGGCGAGTCATTCGAGACGACTGGAGAGGTATCCGATCCGATAGGAGACAAGATGGGCGACACCTGAAGTGATATCACAGCCTGAGGATCAATTGGCAGTCTGGGTGAGGGCTGGTGAACAATATTAATTGTCGCGGCAGTGAAGGGAGGAGCCATATGCAACGCAAGTTCCCGATCGTCTACAGCCATGGAGATGTCCAGATGTGGTAGACTTGTGGGGTCAGCCGTGTCATCGCTCAGTTGGAGTGGCGAAGGAGAATGTATCGGGGAAGTTGCCGCATCGACTGTTGGGTGCTCAGGGATCGTGGCAGCAGGAGTGGTCTTCGACTCTAGAGCAGATGGGGGAGGAATGACTTGACCATCCTCTCCAATGATCGAATAGCCCAGGACACGTTCGAGCTTCATCCTCCTTTCTGTCTCTGACTGAAGCTCCTCGACAAGGGCTCTCACCGCCTCTTGCACAGCGAGAATGCGGGCTACACTCCCTAGGCTGGCATCCAGGTCTCCAGAGACCTCGATTGCATTGTCTCCGTCGATCAGTCCAACTAGCTGCCGTGCATCTTCAACAATATGCTCGAATCCGATCCGGATATCTTCTTGCATGCCCTCGACAACGGTGCGCTGCAAGGTCTCTTGTGCTCTGCGTACCCACCGGCGTACTGCTTCTGCCAACCCATCCTCTCTG
>QLPN01021815.1:4116-45728 GCA_003314395.1 Albatrellus ellisii
CAATCACTCCCACAGTTGCTGCAGAGCCTCAGTCAGCACTGATGCATCCCCTCTATTATTAGATATGACATCATCACTTTACTTTCTCATTCTCTGGCCCTATACTGTACTGCATGGTCTGTGCATGCTTTAGGACACTATATATACATAGGACTCCTAGTGGTTTATTCCCCAGTTCTGATCATCTGGGATATCCGCTATGTACAGTACTCTTTTCTCTTCTCTTTTACTATACGCTAATATATCTGGGATATCTGCTAGCTTAAATGCGATTGTCCTTTATTTTAGTATTCTTTCAGTTGTTTGGCTTCAGCTTTGCATTGGCCTCACATGTGGATTGTGCAATGTACACCTCCTTATATGCAGTGATAACAATGGTGTCATTGGTGCCTTTTGCCATGGTCAAAGTCGCAACTTCATGGTCAATCAATGCATTCAGTGGTCCAACATTGTCAGCATGTCCCACAATTTTACCTTCTCCTACACATATGTCATATTGGCAGACAACCTTGCTGACCCCTTTTTGTGTGGATTGGTGGTTGATGGTTACACCCCCACACCCTTTAGCATCACCTTACCTGATGCTCTCTCTATCCCCTTACTTGCATCATGCCTGTTGACCATGTCATACCCACATCCCTTGATGTGGGTGAACTGGCTGTTGTTAGGGTCTCAGTGCCACTTGCTAGTGGTGTTCTTCTGCCTCTTCTGTGCACAATTGGCTGGTTGTCTTGTCCTCATGTCCTTCATGCTGGCAATGAATCATCTCATTCCTTCCTTCATCCTTGTCAGGACACTTTATTTTTCTTTTCAATTTTACAATTTCTTTTACTATTATCACTCAAGATCTACTAAGAGATATCTTATCTCATCTTATCAAATCATCAGTAGATCTTATCGTGATCATCTATGACTCATGGTAATTTGTCATCAGACTTATTACTGTACATATATGCCCACAGTTGCATACAGAGCTTCTCACAGATGCTGCACATCCTTACCGATGCTGTGCAAGTTGCTTATTGATTGTTCACAGGAATGCTGTGCATTCCTTTATGATATACCTGCCCTACAGTAGACACATGGTCTGTGTGCAGGTTTCTTTTAGTAAATATAGTTCAGCTGTATCATAGTTGCTCTTCAGCTGAATACATCTGGGATATTCATTTGCACAAGCATGATCTCATCCCTCTTGTTAGCCCTTCTCCCTTCCTTATACATTGTGTGACCTTGCTGGCAAATGTTGGCTTCACAGTCCTTTCATGCTGGTGTGTGATCACTTGCAGTTTTGGATGATGCCTTCCAGACTTTCTTATTTGTCCACCATGCATGCTCAAATTGGTCCCCTTGCATTCTCACATTCCATTGCCACACAGCTTTTGTTGGTTGAACCTAAGACTCATGAAGTCTATGGCACTGGCCTGTTATGTTTTACACAATATTGTGACACCTTTGGGGTGTCTGAAGTTGACTGTATACCAGCATCTGACAGTCTTCTTGGTGCCTTTGCTTCCAGTGGTGCTGCCAAGGTTGTGTGCAGATCAGTTGAACAATGGATCACTGGTTTGTGGCTATGGCATGACATTAATGGTGCTCCTTGGTTTGGTGGCAGCATTCTTTGGCAGGCTTTGGCTGGTGTGGGGAAAGTTGCTCCCAGTTCATCTCGGTGACCCCCCCATCCACCCATTACCCATGATCACCTCCTCACTTTGTTGGCTGGCCTTGATTTTGACAACTCCTTCAATGCTGCCATTTGGGCAATTGCTGCAGTCACCTTTTGGAGTTGCTGTTGGTGTGTAGAACACATGTGTACATGCTTGGTCACACTGATTGGTCCCCATCAGTCTTGGGGAACTGTTGCTCATGCATAGCTCAGAGTTTGATGCATGGCAGCACATATCCTGGTCCTCTCCCCTTACTGAAGGTTGTATGTGTGATGGTAATTCTTTCACTACACATACCATTCTCCAAGACCACTGGTTCTTTAGGGGCCACTATTTCCATCACCAAGTTCTCCTTCAGTGTCCCAACTTGTCCTCATGCCATGCTACAGTATCACTTGAAGGTTAATAGTCTAGTGGCCCCTATCCCTGTCCCTTTATTTTCCTTTTGCAAGGCTGGTACCTTTGTTCCTTTAATGAAGTCTTTGTTTTTAGCTTGCTGTCATGCTGTGTGGCAGGCTACTGGGTTGCCTTCTCTTTCTTGTGGTCATAGTTTTTGTATTGGTGGTGCCACTGAACTCTTGTTGTGTGGTGTACCCCCTGATATTGTTGCCAAACAGGGTTTCTGGCACTTGGATGCCTTTCTTTTGTATTGGTGCAAGATTGAATCTCTTCTTCCATTATTCATTTCTCATGCCTTTTCTGCTTCTGACTCTTTGCACCTTGTTGCCACCATGGACAACTTCTCTTGTACACTTGCCCATTCTCACTCTCTGTGACTGGTTCCTGTCTCCCATGCTTGTAATCCATCTTCTGGTTTGCATCACATGCTCTGATGTGTGTGGATCTTGGGTTCTTGGGGGAACTTGAGGTTGTGAGCTGTGCTCCAAAGTGGTGTCTTGATCCCCAAAGTCTTTCACTTTTTTGGACATCTCCACTCATTGGCAGCTCATAAAATTTTGGTTTTCCCTTTACCATTGTGCCCTTCTTCCTGCAAATTGTTGCAAGTGGCATCTGGCACATGTGAGGGTCACATGACCCCCAAAATGGCAACCCAAAGTTTTCTCATCCACACACACCTTGCAATAGTATCAACATAAGTTAGAGTGAACATCCACTCACAAGTGTAACCAGCAAACACCCTAGAGAAGATCCCACACAGAAGTAACATTAGTTAGTGGGGTGTACTGGGTGACTTCCCATGAGCATCTGGAAGTGCTAGATGGACTCTAGATCTAAATTTTTGAGTCCCACCTGTGAACTCTCAAATTATAGAGTGCCCATTTAAATTGTATAAGACATATCAACTCTAAATCAATAACAATAGAATTCTAGATCATTAGACTGCCCCATTTTAAATAATACACTATGATGATGACAGCCATTTCTTGCTGCAGTCTCTGGCCAATGATGAGGAGGAGTTGCTCAACATGGCAGCATTTATGTGCCAGCAAGAGCAAATGGGCCTTCATTCCCACAATGGGTATTGATGTTGAAACCTTCAAATTTATCTTTGGCTGTGGATTCTTGGCCACTTGGTATTCACTATCTATCCCTCACTCTGATGTCTCCCAATCAGGTCACCCATGTCTCATACAATGCTCACTTGATGTGGCAGGTGCACTAGGCCTACCTAGCTGCATCTCCTGCCATGTGTGTGCACACTTGCATTCCCATACTGTGATTCTCCCACTGTCCCACTCAACACAGCTGACTCATCATCCCTGTGGTGCTGCCCTCACAGTCATTCATCCTCCTGGCCACCACACAGCCACTGACACAGCCACTGATAATGGCACTGCAGCAGGTGTTGCAGCCACAGGTTGTGCCCATGCCACCCCCTGTACTTTTGCTTTTGATACAGAGCAAGATGCTCTGCTGGCAGCATGTGCATGTGCACAATATAGGCATGGCAGCTGCATCTGCCACATCCTCATGTACCTGCCTGTTGAGCATGTAAATTATTGAGCCATATGCAAACCTCCAGCAGGTTTGAGCATCTTGCATTTGTCAAAGTGTATACAACAGAATTTTGAGGGTAAATGACAAATAGTATGAGACAGTGGTAGGAATGAGAACAAAGATTTGGATTTGTTGGAGTGAGATCTCATGCATGGTTGAGTTCAGATAGTGAAGTACAAGGCCTCTGAACCCAGTGGGGAAAGGGCATGTAGGATGGTGAGGGCCTTGGCAGTGATGGGCATGCTGCAGCACTGCTCAAGGGTAGTGACAGCATGGACATTGGCCTGGAAGAGGTGTGCACCAGGACTTGTGTGTTGGAGATCAGGCACAGCACAGTCTGTGCTTATGTTATCTTGAAGCATGGGTGCAGTGCAGATGCAGGGTCTAGGCACGTAAAAATTGGCTACTTTGTGTGATTGCCCTGCCTTTTACCCCCCCACCCCCCTAGGACAAACATGCCATTCTGCAAGCATTCAACCATTCATTTCAATATTGTGTGATGTACATGGCACCACAGCAAAGAATTCTGCAAGGGCTGACATTTATTGAGCCATAATTCTGGGTCTTAGCATCTTGGCAAAACAATCTAGAGTACTGATTTCAAGCTCACAGAATCTGAAGGGAGGGGTGTACCCCCCCCTCAGATTTAAAGTTTAGAGACCCCCTCCAGCTTTAAACTGGATTACAAAGTCTCAGCTACCATCAGCTTTTTGGCTGTTTATGTCTAGAGTCCATCAGATGCTTCTAGAACCTCACAGGAAGTCACTCAATACCTATTGTGGTAATGAAGGCCCATTTGCTCTTGCTGGCACATAAATGCCACCATGTTGAACAACTCCTCTTCATGGAGATCATCATTGGCCAGAGATTGCAGTAAGAAATGGCTGTCATCATCATAGTGTATTATTTAAAATGGGGCAGTCTAATGATCTAGAATTATATTGTTATTGATTTAGAGTTGATATGTCTTATACAATTTAAAGGGGATCTCTACAATTTGAAAGTTCATGGGTGGGACTCAAAAATTTAGATCTAGAGTCCATCTAGCACTTCTAGATGCTCATGGGAAGTCACCCACTGCTAGGGTTTAGCATGTGTGAGCAGCCAAACACCTATAGACAAGGTTACAAGGACCTCTGAGGCGAACACATGAACAATGAGTTGTGATTCAATGCAAAGTGGCAAAGACAAGATATAATGAAGGAGGTTCAGATGGGATATCCCAATGTATAGTAAGTCCATCTTATAATAAAGGCCCTGCTGTGGTGATGACTGATAAAATATGATAGCATACAATAAGGGGGATTACAGCCCCTATGAAGCTCCACTGCAGTGTGCAATTGGAGCCAAATGATGAAGAATATGAAAGAAAAAAGAGGAGTACTGGTACTGCTAAGAGCGGCCTATTGGACGGTCTTAAGGAAGGTCTGTAATAATACTCCTGGTAACAAGAGTTTGGGTACACATTTGATAGATGTAATAGATGTTCCAAATGATGATGAGGATTGGGGTTAACAAGATAGTGATGAGAATGATTCTGCCAATGACTATACAAGGGTCCAGGATGATGAGTATAGGATGTCTTAGCGATGTCATAAAATGGCTTAGAGATCTTAGACTTAGTTCTTAGGAGTGAAGTGAGTGTAACAAGCTTAGATCAAGCGCAGTGAAGGAGAATTCCCTAGATTGCAAAGTTGACAAGACTGGGGTTTAAGACCACCAGTTTGTCAACTATTTATACAAAATTTGAGATCTAAGTATAGTGAAGTTGTGCAGTAATGCACAGTAAGTAAACAATGATGTGCAGTAAAGCACAGTAAGTCACGTCCATGTGATATAAGTGGCTCAGCCACAAATGTGAAATGAACATGAGATAAACAAAGGTAAATAAGAATGAGAAAAGAGAGTCCTTGCTAATTGTATAGTAATAGTCCTTAGCAAGTAAATGTTATAAGAAATAAAGAAAGATAAAGAGAAAAAGATAAGTCTAATATAGTACTTGGAGCTAAGCTCACACTTAAGTATGTAAATACTTAAGTACTATAAAAGAGAAAGAAAAATAGAGTCCTTACTAAGTAAAGCTCACACTTGTAGTAATAATACTACACTTTACTAGTAAGTAAAAGAAAAGAAAAAGAAGAAGAAAATATGCTGTTATGAGGTGCCAAAGCAAGTGCCTCATAACAGGTACAGAGTCCCAAATCCTGATATTAGCCCTTCCCTACATCCTTTTTGCCTTGAAAAGGAGAAATTCCAGCTAGTCATATGCATCAGCATTGCTTCCCTTGTGCCAATCATCTCCATAGCCCTCTTCTGCTAAACTGATATGCTGCTGCTCCTGTCCTTGAATACATGTGATTAGATGCTCATTGTTCCATTTGTGACACTCTGGGCAACAGAGATACTTCTCATTCTGGGGGTATGTTCATGATGGAACAGATGTTGACACATGAAGGTGGGAGGGTTCTACACAGTCAACTCACCAATGACCAATCTGGTGACAGTTCCAACAAACAAGAGGTCCCTTCTTCCTTTGTTGATGGTGATTTGCAGCCTCACCTTGAAGCTGATTAGCAACCTCCTTTACTGGTGGTAAGGGGGTGGGTATGGGTAGAGGTGGGGGGCTAGGAAGTTGGGCAATGTATCCATAGGACACATGTGGACAAAGCCTATCCTCTGCTGATGAACACCACACACATGTAATGCTGGAAAATGACCATCAGTGACAAAAGGTGAACACAGTGACATTAATGTGCCACACATGACAATCATCCACTGTCACATCAATTGCCCAATTGCTTAGATGTCAAAATACAATACTGGGTTTGACTGACAAGGAGCAGGACTGACAGGATGAATAGGCTGAGGCACAGTCCAGGCCTGCCAAAGTAATCATGGAGGCATGAGTCATGAAGTCAGCATTTGGTGCAATTGGTGCTTTTCCTCTTTTCCTCATCTGTGATTGTATGATACTTTATTCACTTGCATCCAGACTCCACTGCATTTCAAATATACCTATGATTGACCCTGCACTGTAAATTTTCTGTTTTGTTTTGTTGTGCTCCAGCCTTGGAGCTAGACTTGTATTTAGATAGTGCATCATCAGCCAGAACAAACAGATTTCCCCATGATTTGATTTCTCCTCCCCATCCAAGCCCATTAACAAAAAAGCACGTTCCAATCTTCCCTCTGTGTGTCACATTATCAAGAAAGTGCATGTTCCTTGTAGGTTGTGTCTATTGCATTGCATTCCCCATTGTGTTGTGTTCTCTATTGTGTTCTCCCTTGTGTCACATTGTGTTCCATTTATCATGTCATTTACCCATTTGTTGCCCAAGTCACATGTCCCTCTATTGCCCCAGTTGCATTGCACTATCATGCATTTAGCCTTTAACTACTAACTCTCTCTACCTTGGTGTCTAGAGAATCTTACGATTCACACCCTCCAGCAATTGTTGTGGTTGTGGGGGTTATTCCCCTTCAGCCCAGTCCAGCACATATCATATTGGAGCCCACCACAAGGGTCTGCAAGTCAAGATTATGTCTAGACACCACTACAACCTTCATTCATGAAGACATACAAGCTCATTGACAATTGAAGTGCTATGAGATGAACTTGAACAATTTGTTTGTCCATTGCATTATTCTCCACCTTCCACACATTCTCCACTCACAGAAGAAGAGCTAATCATTACCCCACATGCTTCATCTCCTGTAGAGTCATCATTTTTCTCAGTGTCCAGCACTCTATTGTCACCTTTGATCTCAACTATCACCTCAACCCTATCACACCAAACCAATCACCAATCCCTCCTACATACACCACCTCATATCACACCAATGGCAACTCAGTGTGTGATGCCCATGTGAGGCAACAGAACTGCACCTAAATTCAACCCTAAGTGCCCCTGCAACCTTCAACAATACTTTGAAGATCTTGAATTTCACTTCAATCTTGCTCAAATTCAAGACAACCAAACATGTAAGATTCATGCTTGATGCTATGTTGACATAGATGTCCAGGACCTCTGGGCAATGCTGCTGACATACAAAGATACTGCCAAAACATATGAAGACTTCAAAGTGGAGATATATGAACAATACCCTGGGTCCAAGGTCACTTGGAAGTGGACCCACACAGATCTATCCTTCCTCATACAAGAATGAAGACTCTTGGGTATGCAGTTGCTAGGTGACTTTGCTGACTACCACCGCCAGTTTGTAGTCATCATGGGTTTCCTGTGGAGTGCCCAGCAACTCTCAGAATATGAGCAGGGTAACTGCTATGCTGAAGGCTTCCCACCTAGTCTGTGGGAATGCATTGCTCTACATTTACAGATTGATCTGCCACAGCACAATCACAAGAATTCATATCCACTCAAGGATATAGAGGTGGCAGCACACTATGTACTTCATGACACAATGTCAGTGATTCACATGACAGGCACAGTGCCATCTGTGACTACTTCTACTACCTCACTGCCTGCTACTAATATCAAAATAGAACCACCCAGAGTACCTGATATGGACACTTGGGCTCAGGCAATCACCAGAGCACTCAAGTCCCAATGCATGACATGTCCACAACAGCAAGGTACTGCACTGCCACACAAAAATGTTTGGTTGTCAATGACTACATCACACAGGGTAAAATTAGTTGTAACACTGACAGAAAAGTAGTTCTGCCTACAGGGATCTTCATACCTGGAGGCATCACAGGATGATGGTTGTGTGACTGTGTCAACAAGTGGCATCACCAAGATGTCAGTGCCAGTCAGATGATGCTCAATGTGCAGGCGATGAATGACTGTGCCTCCAGTAGCAATGGTGCCAGCTCATATCAGCTGCTGAAGGATGAGTGTATTGCAAATCTAGGGTGTGAGTTATATAACTTGTGTTGCACCCAAGTACCCTCCCAGCCTACCATCAGGATGGGATGGCAGTGCACAGAAGAGACTTTGGTGTCAGATGACAATTCATGTGACATGCCAGAAGTACCTCCACCCTGACAGTCTAACTCATGTGCATCACAGGCAACCCAGGAGTTGATGCCTCCTCAGGCTGAGACTACCCAGTTGACAGCCTGTAACAATAATGGTCCACCCTTTCACCCTTTCACCCAGGTTTGAGACACAACCATTCCTGCACCTGTGTCTGTCAATCCTGCACCATCACATGTTGTGCCTGTGCAGAGAAGACTTGACAACACATACCATGTGGATCCACTGATTCATGACAAAGCTCATGTGGCAGAAGTATTCCAACATGCTATGGAAATGCCAATAACTATCACCCATTGTCAGCTTTACTCCATCACCCCAGAAGTCCACTACCAAGCTCAGGAGGTGATGATGGCAAAGAAAGTTCCTGTTAATCCAGTCCCCATGGCAGCTGCAAACTACATGGAGGAGAAGGATGATGATGAAAATGACATCATCAATAGCTATGCTCAGACCATCTCCAACAAAAAAGTTTGTCACCTAGTGCATGATATGCTGTGTGAATTCAAAGAAGTGGTCTGTCAGAACACACTGTTTTTTTTTTCATTTTACAATTTCTTTTATTCTAATCACTCAAGATCTACAAGAGATATCTTATCTCATCTTATCAAATCATCAGTAGATCTTATTGTGATTATCCATGACTCATACATACTTAGTCATTGGACCACTTACTATACAGATATGACTACATTTCTCACAGATGCTTACTGATGCAGTGCAATGCTGTGCATCTTACTTACATATGCCTGCCCTACAGTGACAGCACATGGTCTGTGTGCTGATCCCTGTAGTACATATAGGAGTCCCTTGTAGTAGATAGTTCTTTAGCTTTATACATCTGGAATATGTTGAAATCTGTGTGCATATAGCACCTTTCATTCAACTTCACTCACACTACACATACACTTTACATATGTCATATGTACAACCATTCTTCTCCTTGGACTCTCACTTTACTTCCAAGGACCTCCCCACTCCACATTACACTCTGGACAATGCACATCCCACTGCATATGGTAGCTGTTGTTCTATCTACTTCACTCTCTGCCACAACTCTATCTACACTACACTATATAAGACAGACACTGTTATACTACCTCCTCAGATGTCTTATACCTAAGTCTGAGTGAGTACCTCACTCATCCCACTCTTATCCTCTCTCATTGCTGCCCTGCAGTGTACTTCAACCACATTGCATTGCCCTACTGCATTTGCACCACTCATACTCTGCTGCAGCAATGCCACTACCCATCTCACTCATAGCAATGAGCTTCTCCTATGCATTAACACTGCTATACATCATGATTGCCACAGTCTCCCATATCCTGCATGCACAGGATATCCACCTGATAGCATGACATCATCCTACATATATTGTCTCATTGTTATGAGGCACTTGCTTTGGCACCTCATAACACATTTCATTTTTTCTTTCTTTTCTTTTCTTTTAGTTTACTTACTAGTAAAGTGTAGTATTATTACTACAAGTGTGAGCTTAGCTCCACTTTACTTAGTAAGGACTCACATTTCTTTTATATTTTATAGTACTTAAGTATTTACATACTTAAATGTGAGCTTAGCTCCAGGTACTATATTAAGACTTATTCTTTTCTCTTTTTTTATCCTCTTTTATTTATTTTAACATTTACTTGCTAAGGACTATCATTATACAATTAGCAAGGACTCCCTTTTCTCATCCCTGTTTATCTTTGTTTACACCTTGTTCATTTTGCACTTGTGGCTAAAGTCACATTACTTACACAATGGATGTGACTTACTGTGCATTACTGTGCATTTTCATGCATTGCTGTGCAATGCTGTACTTTACTGTGCAACCTTACTATACTTTGGACTCTAATTTAGTATAAATAGTTGACAAACTGGTGGTCTTAAACCCCAGTCTTGTCAACTTCACAATCTAGGGAATTCTCCTATACTGTGCTTGATCTAAACTTGCTTCACTCTAAAGAACTAAGCCTAAGAACTCTAAAGCCACTCTAAACATTGCTCAGACTTCCTATACTCATCATCCTGGATCCTCATTTAGTCATTGGTGGAATAATTTTCATCACTATCTCATTGATCCCTCTCTGTTGTTATATAAGGTTCTTCACCAACTCTCTTCTTATTTTCCTATCTTGAGATTTCCAGACTTTGTGTTACATTTACTTTTATCTTTACTTGTGCTCATGTGTTTGACTTTGTACTTTACCCACACATGTGGCACACTCTTATAGTTCACACTCCAGAGTTATGTGCAGTTTAAAGAAGTCCTTGGTGGCACAACTAGCTCTTTCTCTAGTTGCTCACTTCAGACTTCAGTCCCCCACTTAGTGTGGTGTCTAGAGTAGCCTCTGTTGCAATCCACACAAGTCCATTATCCTCCTTTAACACTCTCTTCATCATTATCAGAAACAGTTATTATGTTTATCAAATGTGCATCAACCATCTTGTTACCAGGGGTATTATCATATCAGAAGTTCCCTAAAGACTGTCCAATAGGTTGCTCTTAGCACTCATCCCTTCATCCTTCTCCTCCTACTCTTGTGACCTTGCTGTCTAGCATGCACCTCACAATTGTATAAAGCTCTTCACAGTGACCTCACCCCTCCCCTCACTCCAAACATCTCTTGTTTCGTTCCAAACCATCACTCCCCTCCCTCCTTGCTCAAAGAGAGCATTGTATTGTTATAGTTCTCCAGTTCTTTGTAGTTCAGCTGCAGCACTGGGCCTTATACTGCCTCAGCAAGCAGTGCTAGGGTGTCTACCACTTAGTGGGGTATTGCTGAACCTCCTGACAACCATTTGGACCAGGAGTACTATAATTACTACTATATCAGAATCTCTTTCATAAATACCAGTAGCACATATACTACCAGTATTTACATTACCTACCATCCACCTTCCACTCTGTGTTTAAAACACTTGTACCCTTGAAAAAGGTACAAAGACTTTTCACTTTGCACAGTTTTAATTTTCACCATTCTGAGAATACTATGCTCAGAAAAGAGGACTAGGTCAGGCAAATCTTATGCCAGACTTACCTCTTTATTACCATGACCTACTTGACCTCACACCTCCCAAGCACTCATCCATTATTACAGAAATGCATTCGAATATTGCCAATTACAAGCTATCCGGTTCTTTGAACCCATATTTCATCACTCATCCTGAAGAATTTCTTGTTATACAAGGTTCTTCACCAACTTTCCTATCTTCAGATTTCCAGACTTTGTGTTACATTTACTTATATCTTTCTTTGTGCTCATGCGTTTGACTTTATACTTTACCCACACCTGTGGCATACTCTTATAGTTCATACTCTGCAGTTACACGCAGTTTAAAGGAGTGCTTGGTGGTGCAACTAGTTTTTTCTCTAGTTGCTCACTTTAGACTTCAGGTACTGTACTTATGACTCCCTCTCTGCTTTCTCTAGTTGCTCACTTCATACTTCAGTCCCCCACTTAGTGTGGTGTCTAGAGTAGCCTCTGTCGCAATCCCACAAGTCCATTATCCTCTTTTAACAGAATTCCCAGGGCACCTCTTTCCAAACTACTGGGAGTGAACCAGCCCATATTATAATTTGTTCCCCCAAGCATTCATCTTCCAAAATAAGCAATGAGTCAGTCAGGACCCAGCAATTGGGAAGTCAGACAACCAGCTGCAATGATGGAAGATTCATCAGAAGAACTAGCATGGGAAAGAAGAGAAGCAGCAGCAGACACAGTAAGGATGCAAGTGACAGATCTGGAGGATATGATGGAGACAATGAGGATAGACAACAAAAACTGGCACAAGGAACAAAATATACAGAATCTGGAAATGGGAAATGCATTGGCAGAAATCACCAAATCATTGGCCAGTATCACAGTGATTACGAACACCCAGCAAACCCAAATCCATACACCAGCCATTACATCTGGCCTTGCTGCAGGCCCAGGGGCCCATGTATATGCCCAGCACTGAGTCAAAGTTTCTTCACCTACTCCCTATTCAGGGAAGCAAGAGAAATTAGACTCCTTCATCCAAGAATTGTTCTTGGTATTTGTGGTGAACAAAACATGGACTGACAGTGATCAGATTACATATGCCCTATCTTACATGATAGGAGGAGTGGCAGAGCAATGGAGGAACTTGCAAGTCACCAAACAGCAACTACATGAGGCTAATCCCCCCAATCCACTCTACCACATGCCTTTCTGCAATTGGCTAAACTTCAAAGCCAAAATCTGAGAACAGTTCAGGGACCCAGATGAAGTGCACATGGCACAACAGGTGCTGCACAAATTACAACAGTTTGGGAAAACAGCAGAAGATTATACAATGGAGTTCTTACTGCTAGCAACAAAGATGTGATACAATGAATATGCACTCATAGGTTGCTACAGAAGAGGACTCAACATTGATCTTCTGCAAAGAATATACAATATCGACCCACCCCCTACAACATATGCAGACTGGCAAATGGTGGCACAGAGTACTGATAGACATATGTGCAAGTTTGAACAACTCACCCAAGCACAAGACAATCCACAATGGATACCTCAATACTATCAAAATAATCAGTACACACTGCTGCAAAACCCTTTGCCACAGAAGGCCAGTAACGTGCCAATTCCTATGGATGTGGACAGAGCCCAGGGAAGACATGAGATTACATGTTTCAATTGCAGATAGAAGGGTCACATCTCTAGGGACTGTCCACAGAAGCACACAGGAAAAATTTGTGAAATACATGAGCAGATTAGGGGCATGATGACAGAAGAGTTCTCACAAATGTTGAATGATGAGGCAATCAAGAAGATTGCAAAGGAAGTGGCTTTTGGAAAGGACAAGTAGTTGATGTCACTACTTCATCCTCAAATTGTTTTTCTGTACTTACTCCTTGTGAGGTGCATGCTGAACAGTGAGGTCACAACTGTGAGAGGAGAGAGGGAAGGGATATGAGACAATACTTTCTAAGATGAATCATGCTGTGTAGCAGATATCTCAGATGTATAAAGCTAAAGAACTATGTACAACAGAAGTGCCCTATATATACTAACAGGTCTGGTGCACAGACCATGTACTGTCACTGTAGGGCAGGCATATGTAACTAAGATGTGCAGCATCTGTGAGAAGTATCAGTAAGCAATGTGCAGCATTGCACTGTGTCAGTAAGCATCTGTGAGAATTGTAGTCATACTTGTACAGTAAACAGCCCAATGATTAAATAGGTATGAGTCATAGATAATTGTGATAAGATCTACTACTGATCTGATAGGATGAAATAAGATATCTTTAGTAGATCTTGAGTGATAAAGGTAAAATAAATTGTAAAATGAAGAGAAAAATAAGTATGTTCTGACACTCCTGATGATGGTGCTGTTGATTTTGCCAATGTATGCAATCCTATTGAAATATTTAACAACATTGCATCAGAAGAAAAGACAGAAAAGAAAGAGACATCAGAGAGTATGCCCTCTCTTAAAAAAAAAAAGCACATGGTCATGGGAATTAGGACAGAATTACCCATGATTCAAATTGAAATCAAGAAACCAGAGGATGGACAAGTGATATCTATCCAAGCACTATTAGATTTGGGAGCAACTACATGTTACATAGATGAAGAATTTTTGAAAACAAATCATCTAAACACAAAGAAACTCCCAATCTCAATACCAGTGTACAATGTCAATGGAACAAAGAATGAGAACAGTTCTATCAAAGAAACAGTGGACTTGATAGTCAAAACCCAAGATCATACAGAATGAACCACTTTCTGTGTCATGGGTCTTGGATGCTAAGAGCGGCCTAATGGACGATCTTAGGGAAGATCTAAAAGGTTACTCCTGGTAACCAAAGTTCAGATATTGGCTTGATGAACGTAATAGAGATTCCGGATGATGATGAAGAGTGGGATTAATGAGATAGTTATGAGGATAATTCCACCAATAATGATGTGGGAGTCCAGTTTGACTTAGCGTAAGACGTCTTAATAACTTTCAGAGTTCTTAGACTAAGTTCTGAGAGAGAAGCGAGGTGATAGCGAGCTTAATTCAAGCGCAGTGTAAGGAAGATTCCTAGATTGCGAAGTTGACAAGACTGGGGTTTAAGACCGCCAGTCTGTCAACTATTTATACAATACTGGAGATCTAAGTATAGTAGGGTTGTGCAGTATTGCGCAGTAAGTTAAACAATAATGTGCAGTTATGCGCAGTAAGTACGCGTCCATGTGATATAAGTGGCTCAGCCACAAGCGCAAAATGAACTAGGTGTAAACAAATGTAAATAAGAGCGAGAAAAGGGAGTCCTTGCTAATTGTATAGTAATAGTCCTTAGCAAGTAAAATGTTATAATAAATAAAAGAAAGATAAAGAGAGAAAAGATAAGTCTTATATAGTACCTGGAGCTATGCTCACACTTAAGTATGTAAATACTTAAGTACTATAAAAGAGAAAAGAAATTGATGAGTCCTTACTAAGTAAAGTGGAGCTAAGCTCACACTTGTAGTAATAATACTACACTTTACTAGTAAGTAAGTAAAAGAAAATAAAAAAAAGAAACGCGTTATGAGGTGCCAAAGCAAGTGCCTCATAACATTGGAAAGGTTAACCTAATTCTAGGAGAAACCTGGCTAAAAATCCACAATCCAGAAATAAACTGGGAAACAGGCACAGTGAAATTCACAAGATGTCCAAGACATTGCCATGTACAACTGGTAGCAGACAGAAAAACAAGGAAGAAGAAGACAATGGAATGAGTCAGAACTGAGATACCAATGATGGTAGAAGTTGATGATGAAGATGATGATGAAACTTGCAAAGGAGACAAAATTTTGTGTGTCATGATAGGAGATGAGGAGAAAGAAGCAGCAGTTCACAATATCTCTCAGGATTTAGCAATAGAAGTGGAGAAAAGAAAGATCAAAAAATCCTTTGAAGATATAGTCCCAAAAGCATATCATGTGTTCAAATCAGTGTTCACCAAAGAATCATTCAATGAATTGCCACCAAAATGCATCTGGGACCATGCAATTGAGCTGAAAGAAGGATCAAAGATGCACATGGGAAAGATCTACAACTTGTCATTCACAGAGCAACAGGAGTTAGAGAAGTTCATAGACAAAAATATCAAATCTGGATGAATCCAACCTTCTAAATCACCAATGGTATCACCATTCTTTTTCATCAAAAAGAAGTCAGGAGAACTACATCCAATTCAAGATTATCATCAGCTCAACAAGATTACAATCAGAAATTCATACCCATTACTGCTTATCTCAGAATTGATTGATAAACTCAAAGGGGCCAAGTACTTCACTAAACTCGACATCAGATGGGGATACAACAATGTTTGGATCAAAGAAGGGGATGAATGGAAGGCTGCCTTCATTACAAACAAAAATATGTTCTTTGGACTTATGAATAGCCCAGCAACATTTCAAACCATGATGAACCATCTCTTTAGAGAACTCATCACCAGGGGCAAAGTAGTGGTATATATGGATGACATCCTCATCTTTATGGCAACATTGGAAGAACACTGGCACATTGTTGAAGAAGTCCTTCAAATATCATGTGATAACAAACTCTACTTGAAACCAGAAAAATGCAAATTCAAACAAATGGAAATAGATTATTTGGGTTTCAAAATCTCCTTTGACAAAATCATGATGGATCCCATCAAAGTACAAGGAATTGTAGACTGGCCCACACCAACCTCCATCACAGAAGTTTGCCTGTTCTTAGGTTTCACAAACTTCTATTGACATTTTATTCAAGGATTTTCAGAATTAGCAAAACCTCTTAACTCCCTTCTCCAGAAAGATGTCAAATGGCACTGGGATCAAGAACAGGAAAAATCCTTTAGTGACTTAAAAACCATGTTATGCTCACAACTGGTTCTTGTTTTCCCTGAACCCCATAGACTATATCTGGTAGAAGTGGATAGCTTGGGTTATGCTACAGGAGCAGTGTTATTGCAGATGAGAGACGATGGGAAGTGGCATCCAGTGGTGTACATTAGCAAAAGCCTATCTCCTGCCAAAAGGAACTATGACATATATGACAAGGAGATGCTTGCCATTATATGTGCACTGGAGTAGTGGAGACACTATCTAGAAGGAACAGATAGTACAGTTGATATCCTCACCGACCACAAAAACCTAGAGTACTTTATGAGTGCCCAGAAACTAAACTGTCACCAGGCTCAATGGTCCCTGTTTCTTTCTAAGTTCAACTTTAACCTTTCCCACAGACCAGGAAAGAGTTCAGCCAAACCAGACTTCTTATTGAGATGATCAGATCATAAAGAGGGGGTAGAACATGATAACAAGAATGTTATGTTGAATCCACTGTATGTGCATACTATACCATTCATTTGGCCTACCTCTTGCACATGTACACATCACTTACAACTTATGACACATACTGTACTTCTTCCCTAACTCCTTGGACTACTTACATGTCTGAGCACTTCACACTCCACATACTTTTCTGGGATGATGCACATCCCCCCACATATGGTCATTGTTGTACTTACCCCTCCTATACTCCACTTCAACTTTACCTACAACTACTATATAAGATGGACCACTACCATACAGATTCCTCAGATGTCTTACACCTTTGTCTGAGTGAGTACTCATCTCTACCCATCTTATTCTCCTCTCACACCTCCCTGCAGCACTCCTACTACACTGTGTCACCTTACTGTGCTCACTTTAACTCTCACTCACTGCAGACATGTGCCTGCCACTGGCCCTCAATCTGTTGGGCTTCTCATACCTCCTATCACTGGTATATGTTATACTTGCTGCTGTCTTCCATAACCTGCATGTACATGTTATACTGCTAAAACCAGAATTTTTCAAAAAACCAAACCATATCAATGCAGTAATAACAAACAATATTCCACTCCTTAACAAGATTGCTGATGAACAAGTGAAGGATGGAGATGTCAGGATGTGGAGAGAACTCTCAGCTGATGAAGCAAAGACAGCAACTATCACTGGATGGGGGGAAAATAGATGAGGATTATTGATGTACAAAGATAAAATCCTTGTTCCCAACAGCTGCAGAGCCAAAGTAGTCAGACAATGTCACAACACTCCCATAGCTGGACATCCAGGACAATGGAGGACACTGGAGATAGTGTCAAGAACATTTTGGTGGAAGGGAATGGCCACATATGTTGGGAAATATGTCAAAGGATGTGACATCTGTCAAAGTACCAAGACATTCCCAAAGAAACCACAAGGAGAGCTAACACCTAACAAAATACCATCCAATCCTTGGCAAATCATATCAACAGATTTGATCACCCAATTACCAGATAGTCAAGGATACAATGCAATATTAGTGGTAGTAGATTGCTTCTCCAAAATGATTCACACCATGGCAACAATGTCAGACATAACAGCAGAAGGAGCTGCATGATTGTTCAGAGACAATATTTGGAAACACCACAGATTACCAGAGAAAATCCTTTCAGACTGTGGTCCACAATTCACTTCCAAAATGATGAAGGAGTTGAACAGATTGTTGGGCATAGAAACAGCATTATCCACAGCATACCATCCACAAACTGACAGACAGACAGAATGAATAAATCAAGAGATAGAACAGTATCTCAGAACATTTGTAAATCACTGTCAATCTGACTGGATGAATTGGTTGCCAATGGCAGAGTTCTGTTATAATAACAAAATTAATGCTTCAACAAAATATTCTCCCTTCATGCTGAATTCTAGACAAAACCCACATATGGGATTCAAACTGGGCAAGATGTCCACTATTGATTCAGTAGAAAATTTCATTGAATGGTTGAAGAGGACAAGGGAAGATGCAGAATCAGTGCTAAGAAAAGTGGCTGATGATATGAAGAAATATTATGATGCTCACAGAGGAGCAACACCAAAATATCAAATTGGAGATAAAGTTTGGCTTGACACATCCAACATACAGACAGGAAGACCAACTCAAAAATTAGATCATAAAAAACTTGGACCATACTTGATCATTAAAGTGCTTTCAAATAACACATATGAATTGTCACTTCCAAAGTCTATGAAGATCCACCCTGTCTTCCACATCATCAAAATCCTTCCATTTACTCCAAATGATATTCCAGAAAGAATTATTAATCCTCCTCCTCTACCAATCATCAAAGACAATGTTGAACAATATCAAGTGGAAGCCATTATCAATAGTAGGAAATATAGGGGACACACACAATACCTTGTCAAATGGAAAGATTACCCAGGAGATGAAAATTCCTGGGAACCAGTGGGCATAATAATCAAAGATGTACCAAAACTGGTTAAAGTTAAAGAATTCCATTCCCTACACCCTTCTGCTATTCACTTGATTCAACATTGTCTCCTTCCTATCAAATGACTCTCTGACTCAGCCACTCTGCCTACTCATGGTTCAGAACTAGCTGCTGGTCTCGATCTTTACAGTGCAGAAGATGTCATTATCCCTACCCATGGTCAAGGTCTCATTGATACTCAGATCTCCTTGGCTATACCAAACCACTGTTATGGATGTATTGCTCCATGCAGCAGTCTGGCTGTCAAAAACTCCATTCATATAGGAGCAGGAGTTATCAACTCTGACTACCATGGATCAGTGAAAATCCTTCTTATCAATATTGACACCAAAGATTTTATTGTCAAACCAAAAGATTGCATCACACAGTTAGTACTGGAGCATATATCACTTGCTGATATCAAAGAGGTCATCTCACTGGATGATACAGAAAGAGGAGAAAGTGGATTCAGTTCTACTGGCACTCCTTAACTATTCACTCATCAAGTTGTCTCATCCTAAAAAGGGGGGGTATTTGTCAGAATGTGCTGTTTTTTTTTTCATTTTACAATTTCTTTTATTCTAATCACTCATGATCTACAAGAGATATCTTATCTCATCTTATCATATCATCAGTAGATCTTATTGCAATTATCTATGACTCATATGTACTTAGTCATTGGACCACTTACTATACAGATATGACTACATTTTTCACAGATGCTTACTGATGCAGTGCAATGCTGCACATTGCTTACTGATACTTCTCACAGATGCTGTGCATCTTACTTACATATGCCTGCCCTACAGTGACAGCACATGGTCCATGCACTGATCCCTGTAGTATATATAGGAGTCCCTTGCAGTAGATAGTTCTTTAGCTTTATACATCTGGGATATCCACCTGATAGTGTGACATCATCCTATGTGTATTGTCTCATCCCTTTGTCCTTCTCCTCCTCTTACTCTTGTGACCTCACTGTCTAGCATGCACCTCACATGGTCACATCTGGTTGGCATGGCAAGCCTATCATCATCCCTGACCCATATGAAGTGTACCTTTGTGATTTTCCACCTGGCCAGCCACCAGACTTGCTCATAGTTGTGAAAGAGTCAGCATCACTGCATTCCATATTGCCACTGGTCAACAACAATCAACAAATAAAAAGCATCATTGATCCAAGGTGCCAAGTGATTGTGATGTCAGAAGAGGTTTGCCATTTGCTTGGCCTAATTTATGACCCAAGTGTGGTCTTAAATATGCAGTCAGTGAATGGTGAAGTTGACAGGTTGCTTGGCCTTGCCTGTAACATTCCATTTTTATTTAAAGACATCACACTATATTTGTAGGTTCACATCATCCACAGTCCAGCATATGACATCTTACTAGGGTGACTGTTTGACATATTAATGCAAAGCATCATGCACAACTTTGGTGACAAGGATCAGATGATCATGATCCATGATCCTAACATGGGGTCATTGGTGACTGTGCCAATGCTACCATGTGGGTCCTGTTGATTCCAGTTTTGCCAAAAAGAAGTATCAGGTTTTTGCAATTTGAGGATCTGACTGAACATTGGGGAGATTGCAAAAATAACAATGTGTGCAGTGGTGAGGGTGCAGACTTGCTTGATGTCTATAACACATTTATTTGCAACAACCTTGTTCCTAGTTTTCAGCCTTTCCACACAAATCCCATTCTGTCTATGTTTCCAGTTCCTGTTTTTCTTGATTCTTTGGACTCCACTGTTGCCATGTATGGGAAGAGAAAGTACAAGCCAGTAGCAAAGAAAGTGTGCCTGGTTATGACTGATCTCTCATCCTGCTTTTGCATTATTCATGATATACATGGTGACCCACTTGCATCAATTCCTATACACAATCCTCCACCATTTATTCCAGTTGTATGCTATACTAATGAATGAAGAGACATCATAGACAGAGCATACAAAGGTGACTTCCTTTGGCCTGCTGAGCATGATCTCATGCATCATTTTATGTGCCTACAGCACTTGGGTTTTGCTGGGGACAACTCTGAGTGAGGGCATTTCTGGGAAGACTTCTTCCCACCTGTCAAAATCCCTGTTGTAGAACACAAGCCTTGGGTACAGCACAACATTCCCATTCTGCTGGGTATCTATGATGAAGTATGTTGCCTTATTACCAAAAAGATCATGGCTGGTGTCTATGAGCCATCAACATGTCATACCAATCTCACTGGTTTTGTGTTGTCAAAAAGGATGGTACCAGTCTTCAGATTGTGCAGTCTCAAGCTGCTCAACATGGTGATGATCAAACACTCTGGCATACCCCTGTTCACACACCTTCTCACTGAACAATTCACAGGTTGTGTTTGTGGCACAACATTGGATTTATATGTCAGCTACAATGAGTGATCGCTTGCAGAATCATCACAGGATCTTGTATGCACAGGCATGGGCAGGCAACAAATAGAAGTGTTATAGATAACAGAATTGAGATTGGATCCCCAAATGGGGACAGAACAGACAGCATGCCTGCAGCATGGTAAGAGTTTGGTGAATGCAGTAGGGCAATACCAAGGTAGTAAGAGACTGCTGCAGAGGCTGTGAGAGGTAGTGGTGAAGGTGGGAAGTGAAGTACTTACTCAGACTGAGTAGAGAGACATCTGAGTAGTTGTGATATAAGTACCCATCTTATATAGTGATTGTAAGTAGAGTTGGAGCAGAGTGTATGTGTGTAAATACAAGGACTGCCATATGTAGAGGGGATGTGTGTTGTCCAGAGTGATGTGTGGAGTGGGATAGTGTATGGTCAGTCCAAGGAGTGGGGTCTGAGGTCTGAGGACAGAAGTGCAAGTACATGTAGATGTGGCAAGGTGTATGTGTATATGTATAAAGCACTGTGCATGGATAAGAAGAGAGAGATAGCCAGACAAAGGTGTAGTAAAGTGCACAGATATTCAACAGATCTAACCACATTCCAGTCACTGTTTGGCATACTACATCTCATCACCCTTCCAATGGGGTGGATGAATTCTGTCCCAATTTTCCATGAAGATGTTACTCACATTTTACAGTCTGAAATCCTGCATGTCACAGTACCATTTATCAATGACATACTGGTGAAAGGTCCTGACACCAATTACCACAATGCTGACAGTAAATACAAAACAATTCCTCAGAATCCCAGCATCCAACACTTCATTTAGGAGCATTTCCAAAATCTAAATCACATAGTCCAGTGAATGAAGTATGCTGGAGGTATGTTCTCAGGGCACAAGATGGTGCTCTGTGCACTGGACTTCAATGTTGTGGGACATCATTGTACTCCAGAAGGTCATATTCCTGAAGAATTGTGTGTTGTGAAAATAACCAGTTGGGGTCCTTGTTGCAACCTCTCTGATGTTTGCACATTCCTCAGCACTGTTGGCATCCTTTGCATCTTTATTTGCAATTTCACACATTGCACTCACACTCTCACCATGCTTACTCATAAACTCCAACCCTTCATCTTTGGTCCAGAGCAGCTAGCAGTGCAAGAAGATCTCAAACAAGCCATTCTCTCATCATCTGTGCTCAGACCTATCAACTATCATTTGCCCATGCCTGTTATCCTCTCAGTTGACACCTCATATATCACCATTGGCTTTATCCTCAGCCAAGAAGATTCAGAGAACTCTGGGCAATGCTATTTCATGCATTTTGGCTCAATAATGCTTAATGATTGAGGTTTGTGCTTTTCACAAGCCAAGCTGGAGATCTATGGCTTATTCTGTGCCCTGTGCACCTTAAAACTCTACCTCATAGGTGTTCAAAACCTCTTCATTGAAGTTGATGCCTGGTATATAAAAGGCATGCTAACCAACCCAGACCTTGCACCTTTAGTGAGCATTAATTGGTGGATTATTGGTATCCTTGCATTTCACCTCATGCTTGTGCACATACCCAGTGTATGTATGTGCAGGTATAGGTAGGCAACAATAAGCAGTATAATTGATAAGGTGCAAGTAAGTGTGTCCACAAAATGGGAGAGATCAGCCAGCATGACTGCAGTGCAGTAAGAGAGGACAAATGCAGTAGGGCAATGTCAAGTAAGAGAGAGACTGCTGCAGAGGCTATGAGCATGAGTAAAGATGGGGAAGTGTGAAGTGCTTACTCAGACTGAGTGGAAAGATGTCTGAGTAGTTGTAGTATGGGTGTCCATCTTATATAGTAGAGGTGAAGTAGAGTTGGGGCAGAGTGTAAGTAGAAAGTACAGCAGCTACTATATTGAGGAGGGACATGCATTGTCCTGGAGAAGTAAGTGGGGTGTGGGTGCTTCTCAGAGTTGTATGCAGTCCAAGGGGAAGAAGTGTGTGGTGAGGGGTATGTATGCAGGGTGTAAGGTCTGTTATAGAGAGAAGCTGAGCAAAAGTATAGTGATATGCATTTAGAATTCAACAGTGTAGTCCACAGTCCAGATGGACTGTCATGGAGGCCTCCACAGCCTGGTGATAAGCCTGAGATGGATGATGAAGAGGAATTTGATGAATCGATTGACCACTTTTATGGTTTCATGCATATTATTAACCTGCCATCTCTGTGACTGCAAGCCACTTCCCAATCCCTCACCATTTTAGCTAACAATGTATCAGATTCTCCAACAGAGGGCAATGCAATATCTCAACCTGATGGCAAAAATGTGCCACCTGAACCAATTCTGTGAAATGCTGCAGTGTTGCAACAGGACAAACAGCTTCTTGCTGTTCACACATGGCTGGATGACTTACAGTGCCCAGTTGAAATTGATGATGCACAGTATGTGAGATTTGTGCATTATTGTACTGAATTTTTCATAGTTACAGGATGACTCTGGTGAAAAGACCCACATAGCCAGCACAAAGCAGTCCTCTTTTATGATGAGTGATTACCTGTTCTGCAATCTGTGCACAATGACATTGGTCATTGGGGTATTTATGTGATGCATGTGTTAATTTGTGAATGTTTCTGGTGGCCTCAATTGCCATGAGATGTCACCTGGTTTGTGTGAACATGCCATATCTGCCAACTGTAGCAGATTAGAAATGTCTTGCTGCCTCTGACAGTTGCAACACATGCACCTTTATTCACCAAAATGTACATGGATTCCATGCACATGCCCCCATTGGGCAGATATAAGTATATTGCACAAGGTCATTGCTTGCTCATGCATTATCCAGAGTTTTGCATGCTGTGCTCCAAGACAGCTAAATCCCTCAGCAACTGGATATTCAAAGATATCCTTTGTCACTGGGGAGCACTGACAGACATTGTCTCAGACAATGTCATGCCATATGTTAAAGCACTCAATTATTTGGTGCAGTGGTATCACATTCTGTTGATGACAGGCCATGTGCAGAGGAGAACTAAGAGAGTTCTTATTTGTATATGTTGTACCTTTATCTATAATATAATGTGATGAGGAATGGCAACATGTGGTTTTTTTTGTGTCTGAAGTGCTGCTACAAAAAGTCATCCCCTGGTGTGGCATGCCACATGTGGCAGCATGGCACATGCACAGCAGTGTGGCACAAAATTCCTGCACATGCATGGCAGTGCCATAGTGTGTGCCTGTGTCACTGCTGTGTCAACAGCACATGGTCCCCTACCACCTGCACCACTGCTGTACAAACAGCATGCCACATGCAGCCAGTACTGCACCCCCACCATGGCCTGCCTGACAGGCACTGCACAGCCAAGGTGCTGGCTGGCAACTGCACAGTGCATGAGGCCACATGCCCCTGTGCCACCCCTTGCCTACCCACCTGCACCTGCATATGCACCTGCACCACTGCTGTACCAGCACAGTGCAGCAGCTTTCTTGCCACCCACATCCACTCAAGATAACATGGGCAACTGGTATGTCCTTTCTCCCATTCCCATCTGTGCACCCACATCACTGCTGTCTCCACAGCACACTCCCCCCTGTCTGCCCATGCTGCTGCTGTACAATTGGTGCATGGCCACCACCTGCCTACCCACACCACTGCTGTGCCAATACAGCATGGCCACAGACTCCTCACCCATGCCACAACTGTACCAGCACAGTGTGGCAGCTTGCCTGCATGCCCTGCCCACATCCACTCAAGATGATGCAGGCGATTGGTATGTCTGCCCTCCTATACCCACCCATGCACCCATGTCACCACTGTACAGCCCCCTACTTGCCTGCCCATATATGCATCACACCACTGCCATACCAGCATAGCATGGCTGCTTGCTGGCTTACCACCTGTGTCCACTCAAGACAACACAAGTAATTGGTGCATCTTTCCTTCCCTTCCCTTCCAATGCCTGAGGCACACTGTGCCTGCCCATGCTCACATTGCTGCTGTGTCAACAGTGTGTGACCCCCTATGTGCCTGCCCACATCTGTGCTGCACCACCACCATACCAGCACAGCATGACCACCTGCTGGCTCACCACCCACACCCACTCAAGATGACACAGGTGATTGGTATGTCCCTTCTCCTGTGCCCATCCTTGTGCCCATGTTGCCACTGTGTCAACAGTGCATGGCTGTCTACCCACCCATGCTGCCACTGTATGAACAGTGTGCAGCCACCACCTGCCCACCCATGCTGCTGCTGTGCCAATATGGTGCAGCAGCCACCTCCTCACCCATACCATCACTGTACCAGCATGGCACAGCAACTTACACACCTGCCCCACCTGTGTCCACTCAAGACAACATGGGCAATTGGTGCATCTCCTTCCCTTTCTATCCAATGTCAGAGGCACACCATGCCTGCCTGTGTGCTCACATTGCCACTGCATCAATAGTGTGTGGCCCTCACTTGCCTGCCCACATGCATGCTGCACCACTGCCATACCAGCATAACACAGCCACTTGCCAGCTTGCTGCCTATGTCCACTCAAGATGATGTGGGCAACTGGTACATTCCTTCCCCTGTGCCCACCTGGCTTGGGCTTGGAAAGCTGTACCAGTATGCACTGGTAGATAGATGTCATGCACTCTTTTCCTTTCTTTCATTCATCCTCAACTCACATAACATACTTCAACTTCCCTACAACATGCAACATGACTGGTATGATGGACACAGACAATGCAATGCATATGTTCTGTCAACAAAACCATCAATTATATTCAAGTTTGTGCCCATTGTTCATCTACTTTTGTTTAGATCTAGCATTGCTTCCCTTTATTTTCTGTTGCAACATATATATACAACTGTAATCATATCTTCTTGGTTGATGTTACAAAACAACAGGTATTTACCCTATCTTGGCATTTTGCAAACCTCTTGGTGAGTTCTGTTGACACCATATTTTTAAACAGTATGATAGGCAGAATTTTTTCTATATTCAGTTTGTAAGTTCTACTACAGGACACTGCATGCATGAGGTCCCATGTGTGTGGTGTCCTACCCCACCTGCATGCAGTCCCATATCACCCATGTGCAGTGTCCTACACCACCCACATGTGTGGTGTCCTACCCCACCTGCATGTAGTCCCCTACTGACTGCACACATGGTCCCATGTGACCCATGCATGGTCCCTACCACCTGTGTGCATGGGGTCTCTTACCACCTGCACATGCAGTCTCCAACCCCACCTGCACACAGTCCCTACCACCTGCATGTGTGGTATCCTACCCCACCTGTGCACGTGGTCCCCTACCACCTGTGCATGCAGGGTTTCCTACCACCTGCACATGGTCCCATACCACCCATGTGAGGTGTCCTACCCCACCCACATGTGGGGTCTCCACCTGCATGTGGCCCTTTGCTGCCCGTGCCACCATAGTACAAACAGTGCCACTGCCACTGCACTGCATGCCACATTTTTCCTTTCTTTCATTCATCCTCAACTCATATAGGAACCCTCAACTTCCCTACAACAGAACTATCAATCATATTCAACTTTCTGTCTATTGTTCATCTACTTCTGCTTATCTATCAATGTTTCCCCTTATTCTGTGTTGCTACATATATCTTCAACTGTGATCATGTCTTATTAGATGATATTTCAATCCAACAGGTGTTTACTTTATTTTCACATTTTGCAAGTCTCTTGGTAAGTTCTGTTCATACCATCTTTTTAAACAATAACATGTTGGGCAGAATGTTCAGACATGGACATGGATGAGTAGTGATCATTGTCACTACAATCCACCTGCAATGATATGATTCTATTGGTTTTCCAGTCTACAATAGTGACCATACAGTTGATATTTCTATTTTGCTTTGTGTTTTTGCAGTTTTAAGAGGTATTTTTCTATCTATTTGTAACCTACAATACTACTGCATCCCATCATTGCTATGGGTATGGGTTTTCATGGCTGATAGCCAGTGATGATCAATAGGGATGGGGACAGGATGGGGACATTCACAAGGTCCATTGCAACTTATGTATAATCACACATAAATATTTGATTCTGTCTTATTTAGTCAATTATGCAATACAACAGGTCTATACTTTACAGCTGGAGAGATAATTGGAATTGGTCTGTGAGTTGGGGTTGGTCTGTAAATTGGACTTGGTCTGTAGATAGATAGTGTATTATTTCCTAATATTTTCTGTTGCAACAACCTATGTATACTTTCACTGATGATGTCTTATGATTTGATGTCACAATGCAACAGGTTTTTACACTAGTGGTATATATAGTAAAGTATGTGTGTGTGTTCATGTGTTCATATATGTGTGTGTATATGTTCAGTATGTGCAAAAGAGGAATGAAGATGTTAGTCATCATCAGTACAATGTCAACACATTCAGCATATCCATATTTTAGGTTAATATTCTCACACCAATGGCATTGTTGAGCATCCACATTTTGATGTGCATCAGGTGTTGTTCAAGGCTGCAGATGGCAACCAGTCAAAATGGTCCCAGGTTGCATACTCTGTGTTTTGGGCTGACCACATTACAATCCATAGGCACATGGGGTGTTCCCCTTATTTTGCAGTGACTGGCACACACCCAATCCTACCCCTCAACATTGCTGAAGCTACATATCTCATTCTGCCACCAGAGTCCATTTTATCCACCACCAATCTCATTTCTTGCAGGGTGATTGTGCTCCAGAAATGTCAAGAGCATCTCATGTTGAATCCACCATACATGCATACTATGTCATTTGTTCAGCCTACCTTTTGTACATGTACATATCACTTATGACTTACAACACATACTGTACTTCTTCCCTAACTCCTCAGACTATTTACATGTCCAAGCACTTCACACTCCACATGCTTTTCCAGGACAATGCATGTCCCCCCACATATGGTCATCATTGTACTTACCCCTCCTATACTCCACTTCAACTTTACCTACAACTACTATATAAGATGGACTACTACCATACAAATTCCTCAGACATCTTACACCCTTGTCTGACACTCCTATTACACTGTGTCACCTTACTGTGCTCACTTTAACTCTCACTCACTGCAGGCATGCATCTGCCCTTCTCACTAGTCCTTTTGGGCTCCTCCTACTTTCTATCTCTTGGATATATCATTGCTGCTGTTGTTTCCCAGAGCCTGTGCACACATCTCACAGAGCTACACTCCACAGTATTCAATGTGTGATGGGAAGCTGCAGCCAGATTCAAGTGTGAATTTGATGTGACTATCCACAATTTCAACTTCCTGTGTGGTGCCCTTGTCCTCATCCACCACACTGCAATCAAAAAGTGCTAAATCCCAAAATGTGTCCCTGCTACCTTGGACTTCTTATCATGCTCTCATGCAACAAAGGGGGTGCATATATACTCTGTGAACTTGACAGTGCAGTTCTCAACAGGCCTATCATGGCATTTCATGTCATCCCCTATTTTGCATGCCATGTGATTCCCTTGCCTCCACTCAATGACCTTATAGATGTCACAACAGATCACCTCTGTCAACTGGAGTCTACTACATTAGATGATGTTGAGGAGCAAGTGACTAAAAATGTGTCTCTCTTATTTCCTTTCTCTCTTTACTTATTTTCTATCCAGTTTTGTTTATGTGCTCATAAGTCTCTCACTTGTACCATTTGCTTTCCCCTCTTGCTTTTATTCTGCAGAAAATCCTAAATATACAGGAGACAACAAACATATGCATGCACAGCAACCTTTATCCCCTTCCCCTTGCCCTTGCCCTTGCCCCTCACACTGCTCACCTTCTGCAGTGATGTGCTGTGTTCCAGACTCTGCCTATCTACTGCCTCAAGACATGTGCATATTTCCTTGATTTTAGCCTCAACCATGAGGAGCAATTGGTCAATTGTGAGCCACTGTCTTTGCAGGGTCATATGGCATGCTTGGTGCCACTGGAGCATCTCCCAGTCCAAGACAGTCACAATGTCCCTGCTGCCATTGCAAGCAAGGTGCCCCAGGGATAGGCCCAGGAGTGTGATGGTCAGGTGAGTGCACACTCCCAGCAATGTGCCCATGGCAACTGTGCACCTGCATGTGATGGTGTGACTGGGTCCTGCCTCATCACTGCTGCCTAGCACAAGGTGGACCATGGGACTGTTATAAGTGGATTAGCATTCTCTACTTGTGGTGACACTCTGTGAGTCCTCACCAGTTCCTGCTGACCACTGTGGTTGTACCATGCCCTCACAGTGGTTGCACTGATGTGCACATTTCACACAGTGCTCTGCCTGCTTGTACCAAAAGTAGGCACTCTTCATGCACTGGCACAGACCACATGACCTAATTACCTGTGATTGTGTCAGTCTTAGGACCAAGATTGAGAAGTATGCACTTACCCACCAAATTGGACCCACATCCATCTGCTTGCACCCACATCACTGTGGCATGACTGCACCCATTGTTGCTGTCTCCATCCACACATGTTTTGCTGGACAGGGTGTTGAGCCATCCATTGTGTCTTCCAACCCATGCTTTGCTGCTGTCATCCCATCTGCCTTTGTGGAAGCTGCCAGCTCATCCTCACCCTTGTCATCATTGTTGTCATCATCATCATTGTTGCCACTGGATGTGTCCTTGCTGTTGCTGCCAGCCTCTTGGCTGTCTTCATTGGCCATGGGTGAACTTTGCAGCAGTCACATGGCCACCCCCTTCCATGTGTACACCAGAGTGCTCTTGTGCACCTGCCACTTGCCCAATGCCTGCATCTGGAGGGGCTTTTGTGGCTGTTTGAGTATAATGACCTGGGGTTTCTGCCCACACATATTGCTACCCACCAGTAGTGCCTGTGGTTTGGCCTCTGCTGTGGCCAGCATTGCCCACTGAACCCATGCATGCTCTTTGGTCATGGGTCACTCTGCCTTGTCCTGCTCCACCATCTCTCACACCAGGGTCACCAGCCATTTGGCCCCATTGCATGCTACCTGCTCCTGTGCCTCATGCTCTGCCAGTTCCTGTGCCACCTGCTCCATGCATTCCCATGTCTCACGCTCCTCACATTCACACTCTGTGGCTTCCTTGAGCTCCGGCTCACATTCAACTATGTCATCTGCCATGTATGTGTATTCCATGACCTGTGCCGGCAGG
Source organism: Albatrellus ellisii (assembly GCA_003314395.1). Lineage (NCBI taxonomy): Eukaryota > Fungi > Basidiomycota > Agaricomycetes > Russulales > Albatrellaceae > Albatrellus > Albatrellus ellisii. Next base: position 34,511 of record QLPN01021815.1, read on the forward strand.
AGGAACTCATGTGCCCACCTCAACCAGCTTGGTTGAGCTGTGGCAGCCATGACATTGTGGACACCTTCCACAAAGAACACCATGTTGGCTTCTGTACTGCTGCACTGCTGGTGCATGTCCTGTGCACCCCAGGTTAGTGGGGATGGTTGGTCAGTGGCTTGTGTTACAAGGCACTTGCTTTGGCACCTCGTAACGGTTTTCTGTTTTCTTTTTTCTTTTCTTACTTACTAGTAAAGTGTAGTATTATTACTACAAGTGTGAGCTTAGCTCCACTTTACTTAGTAAGGACTTATCATTTTCTTTTATCTTCTATAGTACTTAAGTATTTACATACTTAAGTGTGAGCATAGCTCCAGGTACTATATTAGAATAATCCTTTTCCTTTTATTTTTCTTTTATTTATTATAACATTTACTTGCTAAGGACTATTACTATACAATTAGCAAGGACTCTCTTTTCTTGTTCTTATTTACCTTTGTTTTTCTCAAGTTCACTTCGCGCTTGTGGCCGAGCCACTCGTATCACATGGACAGTTACTTACTGTGCTTTACTGCGCATTATCGTTTACTTACTGCACTTTACTGCGTAACTGTACTATAGTTAGATCACCAGTTTGTATAAATAGTTGACAAACTGGCGGTCTTAAAACCCCAGTCTTGTCAACTTCGCAATCTAGGGATTCTCCTATACTGTGCTTGATCTAAGCTCGCTACAACCTCGCTTCATTTCTCTCAGAACTAAGTCTAAGAACTCTAAAACCCATTAAAGACATCTTACACTAAAGTCAAACTGGATCCATGTATCGTTATTGGTGGAATCATCCTCATAACTATATCGTTAATCCCACTCTTCATCGTCATCCGGAACCTCTATTACGTTCATCAAGCCAATATCCAAACCTTGGTTACCAGGAGTAACATTCTAGACCTTCCCTAAGACCGTCCAATAGGCCACTCTTAGCAGCTTGTGTCACATACCAAGAGTGTTGCAGCATCCACTCTCCAATTGTGGTCTGCCTCCTTGTCAACTCCTTTGCCTTGCAGTTGCACATTGAGGGCTGTATGCATGCATGCTTGGATGCATCTGAGTGCATGGTCAGAGGAGGTGGTGGTGAGGGATGTGGAGCATAACATGTTAGTGTATGGCAAGGTGGTGACAAGTTGGCAGAAGATGGCAGAAGAAGACAGTGTTGATGAAGATTAGTGGTGGTGGTCACTTTTATCACACTCCCCAGTTTAGGGCAGGAGTACCTGTGCCTTCATGCTTGCTGCATGTCTTCTCACCCTCACTCTGTGTCTTTCACTCCCTTTCATGCTTATGTTTTTTTATTTTTTTATTTTATTTCTTTCTCCCACTGAAACCCAAAAAAATGAAAAATAAAAATAAAATGATGGACTCCATTCTCCTCATCTTTCATGCCTCACCTGCCATATTCCCACTCTATTTTGCCTTTCCCTGTTCCCTCTATGCTCTGCCCTACATTTTCATTTTTCTGTCTGTCTCACTTCCTTTCATCTCTCAAAGTCCCAACAAAAAATAAAAAAGTAAAAAAGAGTAAAAAAAAAATTTCCATCTCTTTTCTTTCCTTCTCTGTTCCCCCACTCTAATTTTGCCACTTGCTCCTATTGCTGTGCTCAGGTTTACCCTCCAGTTCACCCATTCCCACCTCATGTCTCCACTCACTGTTTGTTGCATCCTTGTGCTCTGTCCCCCATCCTTGCCCAGTTGCATTCTACCCCTTTTCCTGCATTGGCTCCCCCACATTCCATGGTGATTGTCCTATACCCACCCCATCCATGTTGTGCCATGCTGCACCTTGGAGAGTGTCTCTATACCCACCCATCTGCCCCCTGCTGCTCTACCTCATCCACTCATTCATTTGCTCTGCCTGTGCCATCCCCCCCCCATGAGTCATCCCTTCTGGCTGTCTTGTGTCTGACTGCATTGACTGTGGACAGTCAAGATTTGAGATGATGAGCACCATGCACACATAATGCTGGAAAATGACCATCAGTGACAAAAGGTGAACACAGTGACATTAACACACCACATGTGACAATCATCTGCTGTCACATTAATCGCCCAATCTTAGACATCAGAATACAATACTGGGTTTGGCCAACAAGGAGCAGGGCTGATAAGACAAATAGGCTGAGGCATGGTCCAGGCCTGCCAAAGTAACCATGGAGGCACAAGTCATGAAATCAGCATTTGGTGTGATCAGTGCTTTTCCTCTTTTGCTCATCCACTATAGTATGATACTTTATTTGCTTGCATCCAGACTCCACTGCATTTCAAGTATACCTATGATCAACCCTGTGATGAAGCCAGGCCATGTGTGAGAATGGAACTAGAATAGTTCTTATTCCTACAGGACACTACTGTATGCTACTTATAGTAAGTCCTACAGCACACAGACCATAAGACTTTGTACAGTGAGACTTGTGTACCAATATGTGTGCATGTGTGTGTGTAAGTACAGTATATGACAAAAAAGGAAAGAGGCTGTTATATAAGCAAGAGTCATCAACACCCTGCACTGTAAATTTTCTGTTTGGTTTTGTTGTGCTCCAGCCTTGGAGCTAGACTTGTATGTAGATAGCACATCATCAGCCAGAACAAACAGATTTCCCCCACCCATGATTTGATCTCTCCTCCCTGTCTGAGCCTGTTAGCAAAAAAGCACATTCCAATCTTCCCTCTGCATGTCACATTATCAAGAAAGTGCACATTCCTCATATGTTGCATCTATTGTGTTGTGTTCCCCATTGTGTTGTGTTGTGTTGTGTCCTCTATTGTGTTGCATTGTGTTCCATTTATCACATCATTCACCCACTTGTTGCCCAAGTCACATGTCCCTCTATTGCCCCAGTTGCATTGTGCTATCACACATTTAGCCTTTAACTACTAACTCTTTCTACCCTGGTATCTAGAGAATCTTATGGTTCACACCCTCCAGCAATTGTTGTGGTTGTGGTTGTTATTCCCCTTCAGCCTGGCACAGCATATATCACTGCATTGTCAGGATTGTCAAGCCTATGGCAGACATCCATAGCACAAGACCACCGACTCCTGACATATCCCTGCTCTCCTTTGGAAAGACTTACTGGGAGCTGCCTTGGATCTAGGCCAAGGGATGAGAGGACTCAGCCATAGAAGAAGGGGATGAACCAGCTGTAACAAGTTGGAGTCTATTCATCTAGCTACCTAACTACTTATAGTACTGGAATGTGTGCACAGACCAGGCACAGTAACTAAGGGCAGGTCAAGCAGTAACTAAAGTGCAGCAAGTGTGGGATCACAGCTTTACAGATGTGCAGCAGCTGTGGGAACAATCCCTGAGAAGACCGTAACAACAGTAAGTAAGATATCTGACATGATAAGATAAAAGAGATAAGATGAAGATCTTATCTAATCAGATGATCTAAAGTAAAAGAAAGAAAAGAATAAAATAATGGTAGGGAATAAGGTCAGTGATAGGAGTCTGACATGCATCAGTGTTAAGTAGATGATTGGATATCTCCCCTAAACCCCAATGTTGCTGAGATAGTAAATGTGAGAGATGAGTCTGGAATGCTTCCAGAGCTCCAACACAATGATACCACCCCCAAAGGTGATCAATGTCTGCCATCACCCCAGCATTGTTCAGAAGCCAGGTTGCATGATTGAGATGGATGTTAGTGGGGAAGGTCATCGTGATATGGGTGAACTCATCAGAGATGTAGGCATGGTGAATAGGGTTTAAGCAATTGGCTGGTGTAGGTTCTGCAATTGGATACTCATACCTCCCTGTGAATCAAATCAGATTTTCACCCAGTGTCAGGCTGCTATTGTTTTCCCTATTTTTCTCTTCATTTTCCTCTATTTTCTTATGTCTCTATCATCATAGATCTTACAATTGCTCTTGATCTACCAAAGCAATTCCTGCAGTCATGCATTCCCTCTCTTCATCTTTATCAGCCAATAATGCATATGTCATCCAATCTCCAATCAGCCTGTTCTATATTTAGTTATGCTTCCTTTTCTCACTCTTACTGCAGATGCTCACCAATCCTTCTCGCACCTGCTGCAGAGTATCACCAATCACTCCCACAGTTACTGCAGAGCCTCAGTCAGCACTTATGCATCCTCTCTATTATTAGATATGACATCATTACTTTACTTTCTCATTCTCTAGCCCTATACTGTACAGCATGGTCTGTGCACTCCTTTGGGTAGTATATATAGCATAGTCCACTTAGCATTTTATCCCCAGTTCTGATCATCTGGGATATCCACTAGGTGCAGTACCTTCTAGTTCTTTCATTGTATTTCTTAGCTGATTATACATCTGGGATATCCACTAGTTGAAGTGTGGTTGTCCTTTTCTTTGTTTTAGCTCTTTCTTCAGTTGTTTGGCTTTGATGAAGCATCAGCCTCACACTCAGATTGACATCTTGAACTGGTATGGTGGGGTCAGGTGATGTGTGGAACAGTGTAAGGGTGTCATAGAAGTAGTTCACAGGGAGGTTGTGAAAGATCTGCATGACAACTGGAGCAGCTGGGATGGGGGGAGGAGAAGGATCTTGATCAAAACACTCATCACAGAATCAGGGAGTCATGGGATGTCTTAGGACAAGATGAGTAGTGATGATCTGTATGGTGTTGACATCATAAAGGTTGAGTGCATTGAGAGCATGGAAGGTGGTGTGGTACTGTTAGGCAAGGTTGGTGTTTTGGTGGATGTGATGGTCATGGGTGGGTAAGGCTGGAGGGGGAGTGACAATAAGGAGTGAAGGGAACATTTCACTATGATTTTAAGAGTCAGGGGATGAAGAATGAGGACAATGATGATGAGGAATGGGAGAATCTTGGGCAGAGTCAGGGTAGATGGGGGATTGGTTATGGAACATTTGTGTGATATGTACTGGGAGATCAATAAAGGGGTTTGGAGTGGGGGAATGATAAAATGGAGAGACAGGAATGACAGGAGAAAGGGGTCAAGAGGAAGCTTCAGTAAGTGGGGATGACATAATCAAAGAGAAGTAGCAGCATGGACAAGATTAGACCATTGTATAGTATACCAAGTGAAAAGAGAAGCAACAATGAGGATATAGAGGATGAGGAGAATGTCAATCACAAAAGTCATGAAGGGGATGTTGTTTTACAGTCTCCTCTCACATCATTTTAAGGGGAATGAGAGAGGGTGGAAGTTTGATTGTGAAGGGATGGGGTGCCAAGGGATGATGTGAATGGAATGATGCTACAAGTTCTGAGGCATGTTTCAGATCTTTGCATGTAAGCCATTCATCTTTGGTAGAGGGATATCCCATCCAATGCACAAGGTATTGAAGGTGCCCTCAGTGATACTGTGATTGGAGGATATTTTCAATCTTGGTATGTTCCTCTCCTTCTACAAGATCCAGAGGGGGTGATGTGTGATGCAGTCCATAAGCCACTGTTTGAGTGTACAGATGAAGAAGGGAGGTGTGAAACACTGGATGTATCTTCCAATGAGTGGGTAGGGATAAACAATATGCCATGGGATTGATAATGGCAGTGATAGGAAATGGGCCATATCATTTAGGCATGAGTTTCATTGAGGGGAAGGTGGAAGAGAGGTGGGTCACATCTAACCAAACCTGGTCATGGAGCTTATACAAGGGGTAATCATGAGTAGGCTTCCATGTTCAATGGGCAATAGTTTGTGCCACTGTCAATTCCTTTCAGACTGTCTGCAAAAGGACTAGTCTTTCAGGAATTGAGGAAAGGGGAGACACAACCAAAATAGCAGGTTGGATGAGGGGATGATATCCCATAAGAAGGAAAAATGGAGAATACTTCAACATTGAATGAATATGAGAGTTATGTGTGAATTCTGCTGTTGTAAGAAGACTAGACCAGTCATCTTGTCTGGCAGTGCAAAACATATGCAAATATTGTTCTAATTCTTGGTTCATTTGTTCAGTTTTTATACCCTTGACAAATGGGGCATCCATCAATGAAGTCAAATATGAATTTCCTCATCTTTGGCCACCAAAAGGTGTGTTGAACAAGGTCAAATGTTTTGAGTCACCCTGGATGTCCTGCTGTGGGGGTAGTGTGTAAACTTTGGATGATGTTTTGTCTAAGTATGTCATCTTCTGGGACATACAGATGTCTGGAGTAATAAATTACCCCCCATTCAATCATCCAATGTTGTGAAAGTTGAGTTTTTGCTGGACTAGAAACATTAGCCTGAAGAAGGCATGATATATCCAGCACTTCATCATCCCAATTGGTACAGGTTTGGATATGAGGGAAAAATGCATTGTCAATGATGTTAGCTGAGACAGGATGGACAAATAAGGAAGGGTCTAGAATGATTTGATCTTTGTTATCATGACTTCCATCATCATGATCTGGTCATCTTGACAATGCAATCTGGTTGACCCACCTTAGAACCTGCAACATGTTTGATCTGAAAGTCAAAGTGGGTCAGATATAGGGCCCACCTAGCCTGTCATTGTGACAGCTTCTGAGTGTCTCTAAAGACTTCAAGATTTTTATGATCAAAGAGAATAGTAATTCAATGAGGAGTGCCTTCAAGGTATTGTCACCATTCTTCCAGTGATTTGATAATGGCTAAGAGTTCTCTGTCATAAATATCATAGTTATGTTCAGCTTCTGAAAAGGATTTTGACGTAAATGCCACCAGGTGCCATAAGCCATCTGCACCCTTTTGGGACAACACTGCTCCACAAGCACATTTTGACACATCACATTCCAATTGGAATGGTTTCATCACATCAGGGGAGATGAGGACAGGAGATGAAAGAAATTTTGCCTTTAAATGGTCAAAGGCATCTTGTTGGGATTGATCCCAATGCCATTGAGTATCCTTTTTAGTCAGGTCATGCAGCAGTCATGTAAGATGTGAGAAGTTACAAATAAATCATTGATAGAACCCTGCAAATCCTAAAAAGGTGCATACTTCCTTCAGTTTTGTAGGGACTGGCCAATTTTGGATCCCTTGTAACTTGACTGGATCCATGGTAATCTGGCCTGCCAAAATGATCAATCCCAAATACTCAACTTGCTCTTTCTTGAACTTGCATTTCTCTGGTTTGAGGTATAGAGAATGGTCAGCAAGTCACTGTAACACAAGCCTGGTTAGTTGATGATGTTCCTCTATTATTGCTGTGGCAATCAAAATATCATCCATGTAAATGACAACTTTTCCCATATCAAGAAGATCACAGAAAACCAAATTCATCATAGTTTGAAAGGTGGCTGGAGAATTCATAAGTCCAAAAAACATAACAAGGGGTTCAAACATTCCCCTATTGGTTTTGAAGGCTGTGTGTGCAGGCATGGGCAGGCAACAAATAGAAGTGTTATTGATGTCAGCATAGAGAGAGAGTCCCCAAATGGGGATAGAACAGATATCATGTCTGCAGTGATGAGTCACAAGTGCAGTAAGGCAAGGTGATGTGGTTGAAGTACATCAGACTTTGGTAGGAGACATCTGAGGAGAGTGTAGGTAGTGTGTTTGACATATATAGTATTTGTGAGTAAAGTTAAAGCAGAGTGTATGTGTGTAAGCACAAGGACTGCCATATGCAGAGGGGACATGTGTTGTCTGGAGTGATGTGTGGAGTGGGACAGTGTATGGTCAATCCAAGGAGTGTGGTATAGGATCCAAGGACAGAAGTGCAAGTACATATTTATGTAGTAAGAGGTGTGTGTAAACAAGAGGAGAGAGGGAGCTGAATGAAGATGTAGTAATACACACAGATTTTCAACAAAGGCTGCTTTCCATTCATCTCCCTTTTTGATTCAGATATTGTTATAGCCCCATCTAACATCAAATTTGGTAAAATAGTTAGCATGTTTCAGCTTGTCAACAATATCAGAAATTAAAGGGAGAGGATATTGATTCTTGACAGTAAGACTATTCAACTGTTGATAATCTTGTACTGGTCACAGTTTACCATCCTTCTTTTTGATAAAAAAGAATGGTGAGGCAAAAGGAGATTTTGAATCTTGAATATAGCCTCATGTTGACATGTCCTTGATGAATTCATCAAGTGCAACCTGTTTGGAAGGGTTTAAGGGGTAGATTTTGCAATTATTTTCAGGAATAGCATCAGGTTTGGGATCAATAGCATGATCCCAATCATGTAGGGGAGGGAGAGAATGAGACACTTCTTCTGAAAATACTTTGTGAAATTCCTTGTAATGTTCTGGTATCTCCATTACTTTTGGAGGGATGGTGGCAGCAAGTCCTGTGGCTTGAGTCATTCATCAACTCCATTCTTCATTTGGTACTCCCATAAATACCCCATCTCCTTCTTCCAGTGGTAACCCTGCATTGAACTTGATTCTTTTTACTGACAACAATCTCCTTGATCTGGTGCAACAAGAGGTGGGTTTACACTGTGTGAATGAAACTTTTGATGTAACCCAATTGATGTCAGGGTTATGGATTTTGAGCCATGGATATCCTAAAATGATATTATCAGGTCCCAAATCTATGACAAAGAATTTTACTTCTTCTTCTTCATGGTTTTGGACCTTCATTCTAAGAGTGACTTCATGTGTGGCTCATCCAAGTTTGCTTTTGGTGTTGTCTGCATTTCAAACTATGCAGGGACATGATAGAGGGATTGTGGGAAGGTGGAGTTTGGTGACAAGACTGTTGGAATTACATACTTGTTCTTTGCTTCTAACACCCACACCCCATACATATTACTCAGCATGGTCTGTGCATGGCAGTCTTTAGTACTTAGGGTCTTCTCTGGGACACTGATTAGTAGTTGACTTTCCTGTCCTCTCCCTTAGCATGGATGCACTTACCATTCTTTACTACACTTACTTCTGTGCAATGTTACTGCTCCTTCTTCTTGGGCTTCTGCCCTCACTCTACCCACCAAACCCCTTCCATCCTCTTTGAGTTAGAGTGACCCAGCCTAGGTTGACTGCCATGCTGTGCATCACATTTTCACAGAGATGATGATTGATGAAGTTGCTTGTAGCTCCACTGTGGATTAGAGCTTTTTGTGATTCTAATCTACAACTTCCATGGTGATTGCTGAGTTGAACTTCAAGATAAAGTGCATTTGATGTTTTTACAGAATGCAGCAATTCACCAGGGTACAGCATATTGGTTTGAAGGCATGTAGAATTCTTCAAACCTCCTAAAAATCCTCCTACATAACTGACAAGGCAACTCTCCCCTCCATTGGTAACATGCATATAGTTTCATAAACTTGACAAACTTCTGCCTCATTGTAAGCTGGAGGTATCAGTTGCTCTTCTTATTTGCTTATGGCATCCAAAACTCTGGCATGCATTCAATTGATGATTTGTGGTGGTGCATATGAGATATTTGAGGTTGGCAGGGGAGGAGTAGAAGAAGACACTTCTTCTTCTATTACTCAAACATGTGGGTTTGTCATCTTTGTTGGACATTGATTGGCCATGTGACCAGCTTGCCAGCATGTGAAGCATTTACCTTCCTTCTGTAATTTCTCTCTTTTGACCTCTGTCAACTTCTGTAGTCATGGTCAAGGAGTAAAGGTCTGTCATCATCTGTCAACATCCATTGCATTCAGATCTCGATGGGGAGTAGTGGTGGAGAAGGAAGAGAAGGGAAGATGAAGCTTCTTCTGCTCTTTGTGTGCATGCCACTGTGTATCCATCATCACTGCTCTCTCCATCCAGCTGGTCAACATCTTTGGGACTTCAGAATTGTAAATGTGGTCAGCAAGGCCAGAATTCAGTCCTTGTTCATAGAGTCCAGTTTGGTATGGTCATCAGGGATAGCAGCTTCATGAACAAGGGAGAGAAAGGTTGCATTATACTCTTCTACCATCTGAGTTCCTTGTCTGAGTTGTTGAAGAGCCAAATATGCTTGTTGTACTTTATGTGGATCTTCAAACTCTGCTTTCAGTTCCTTGATGAAGTCAATATAGGAGGGGAAGGTTGTTCCAGTAAGATGCGTAAGGGTGTACCTATTGTTAAAAGCTTGAGCCATCCCTTTTGTCATGAATGACAAAACAAATAAAATCTTCTGCAATTCTGATGCATGTACCATGTCATAAGCCAAGAGATACTTGGTACATGTGAAGAAGAAGGTTTGAAATCCCTTCTTGTTTCCATCAAATTCTGTGTGTTTATTAGTTTTTAAGAACTGAGGCTTTGAGGTAATAGAAGTCATTTCAACATCTTCAGCTATCAGTTCTGGTTGTGGGAAGAGTTCCAGTGGGGCCAAAAATGGAATAGGAGTAAGGGGTGCAGTGGCCATGCTAGAGGTAGTTGCAATACCTTCTAGTAGTTGGATGTCCTTGGAAGTGTTGAGTATGGGGTCGAAAAGATAAAAGTGTACAGAAGGAGCTGTTATATCTGAGCTGTAAAAGCCAGAGGTGTTAATGAACTGTTTAGTTCCTGTGACTCTCCAGGTGTTGTTTCTGGTGTAATCAACTGGGTGAGTGTGGTAGAAAAAGGTGTCCTGGGTATTGCTTAATCAAAACCCCTGGGGTAATAATGTCAGGGGTGAGGGTGCCAGGATTGGTTCAGGTCAGAGTGTGAGATCTCAACCTAATGTTAGGGTTTAGCATGCACAAGCAGCCAAACACCTATAGACAAGGTTACAAGGACCTCTGAGGCAAACACACAAACAATGAGTTGCAATTCAACATGAAGTAGCAAAGACAAGATATAACAAGGGAGGTTGAGATGGGATATCCCAACATATAGTAAGTCTGTCTTATAGTAAAGGCCCTGCTGTGGTGATGACTGATGAAACTGTTGGAAATATCCATGGTATTTGTTCAGCTTCGCTATGTTATTACTTACACATCTTCTTTACGTCTTACTGACACACATTCCACTTACCCACTTCCCACAACCACGTCGTCCTGGAGCGCTCTAGACCGCTCCAGATCTACTTACATCACCTACCACGTCCACCATGTCATAGAACACTCTAGACTGCTCTAGACCACTTACCCCACGTTTGTGTAGCACGCGCTACAACCCCACATACAACCCCGCATTACAGCGCCGCCTGAAGTCAGTGCAGCGCGCACTATATCTACTATACCCCCCACATCCTGTTACTAGAGAGCATTACACTACAATGTTCTACCACGTCCTACTCTTCTGTGCAATTGCTTGCACCACTGCCTACTACGTCCTCCCAATGCATTGTACTCTTGTCGCCATCCTCTTCTCAGCCTGCCCAACCCTGCGTCAT
>QLPN01021819.1:0-10454 GCA_003314395.1 Albatrellus ellisii
CTCCATCTTCCAGCACACACCAGTGCAGCTTTCCAAGCCCAAGCCAGGTGGGTGCAGTGCAGTGTGTGCATGCAGGAGGAATGTGTGGAGCACTGCACAGCAGCAGCATGGGTGAGGAGGTGGTAGCTGTGCTGTATTGGCACAGCAGTGGCATGGGTGGGCAGGTGGTGGCTGTGCACTGATCATACAGTGGTGGTGCTGGCAGGTTGGAGGCTGCACACTGTTGACACAGCAGTGATGCAGGTGGTCCTGATCAACACCAGTGAGCCCACACATGATCCATCTGAGTGGATAGGTGCTGGCAGGCTGGGGGGCTGGGGGCACTTGCTGAGGTGGATGAGCATTGGTGGCCAGTGTGAGGTGAGTCAGAGCTGGCAGTCTGCACACACATCCTCCTGCTGCCATGCAAGCAGCACATTGTGGCATGGCTGCAGGGCCATACAGTCTGTGGGGGTAGCACATGAGTATGCAGCATGCCCAGCAATCAACTGCAGGGTGGAGGGTGAACACCAGAGAGTTTCCAGACATGACAGTGTGTGCTGTGTTCAACTGGCATGACCATGCACTCAGCCCTGTGACTTGTAGCTGAAAGAGACAGGAGACATGCACCCAGCCCATGCAAACTAGCATTGCTTACACTTGAAGCCCCAGCATGAGTGTCATGCCACACCAGAAGCCCCCTGCACACTGTCCATGTGGTACATCGAGCAGAACCCATCTGCACAGAAGTACAGTGTCAGTGTCCTACATGCAGACTCAGTAGACAACCAAAAGGGAGGAAAGGATAAACACTGCACCCCATAGGCCACAATATGTGGTGGGTGAATCCATGCAGGACATGAACATATGCACCTTGACAACCCAGATGGGGTTGGTGAGGATGGTGATCATGGTGCCTGGTGTGGTGTTGACAACATGCATGCAGAAGGGGAAAGAGGTCAGCAAGCAGGGATATGGGAAAAAGGGAGGGTTGACAGACTTGCTTGTGTGGAGCAGAGGAGGTACTGGCCTGTGGAGAGTGGCTGGTTGAGATTGTTGAGCACTGCACCTGGCTACAGCTGTGGCATGATGGGAGCCAAATGGACAGTGAGTGTGTGTGGCTGCATGGAACACAACAGTGATGTACAATAGAAAGTAGAGCCCCCAAGCTGAGGAATGCATGGAGGTCTGCATCCACAAGGTATAGATGTTGAAGCCCATCTCCACACCCATGTCAGGCAGGTGTGGCATGAAGCTGATGTATGCAAGGCACATGGCAGTGGCATGTGGGGTGGGTGCAGTGGGTTGAAGTTCTGCAGCAGACCCTGCAGGAACATTGCACTGGTGTGCCACTCAGTGAGCCCCTTCCAGCATGGGGCAGGAGGGGCTGCAGGGGCTGTGGCATGTGTGAGTGCAGCATGGATGAGTGCAGGCATGGGCTCAAGGAGGGCCACATTGTCAAGCAGTGGGAGGAAGGTGTCACAGGATACATGCCCAATGTCTGCACTGACATCAAGTGTGCACATACACCAGCAAGCCCATGCATGACTCATCCCAGTCACTGCTGTCCTGTGACCCTGCCACAGATGTGTAGCACACAAAGATTGCATGACTCATGTCCTGATCAACACTGGCAAGCCTGCATGTGATACATCTGAGTTGCTGCTGTCCCTGTGACCCCACCATGGACATGTAGTGAAAAAAATGAAATAAATGAAAAAGAAGAGATGCACTGAGGCTGAAGTGGGTGTGTAGGCACATCCACCACCATCAACATCACCACAATGCTGTGTCTTGAGCACACTGCAGTGGACATGCAATACTGGGTCATGTGCAGGGCTGCAGGCAAGGAGCTCACCTCCACCAATTCCACCACCCTTGTGACCATGGAGCACAAAAGTGCATCATGAGTGTTGAGTGTGGAATACTATGCTGAGCCACTCCATTGTGGATTGTGCAACATTCCATCCATCAGCACCCTTCACAATACACAAACCATCACACAGCCATAGACACACACCATTTTCCATCCTGTGTCTGGTGTGGCAGACATCTTGAGCTTCTTGTACACTGCTGTGATGCAGTCCATTGTCAGTGGGAGGTATGTCTGCAGGTTGTATGCTGCAGCATCTCATGCATATCTCTGAACTTCTCTGTGTGCCATGTGATCTTCATGATGTCCCCATCTAGTGGTATCAGGTCTGTCAACTCCAGGATCTGCACACATCAGTGTGTGCTCACCCTCCCTCAACACAAAAAAACACTCATACTGAGCACAATGTCCATTTGGCCCTCTCACTTGACTCTCATCACTTTGTGGATGCACAACAGGCACACCATGGTGTTGTGCATGTGGCTGACTGTGTGATTTGTATGTTTGTAGTGGGTGCACAATCTCCACTGTGCACTGTTGACACAGTGGTGACACAGGTGCACAGGTGGGAATAGGAGGAGGGACATACTAGTTGCCCACATTGTCTTGAGTGGACACAGGTGGGGTGGATGGGTGGGCAAGTTGCCATGCTCTGCTGGTACAGTGGTGGCATGGGTGGGCAGGTAGTGGCTGCCCACTGTTGGTACAATGGCAGTGTGGCTGGGATGGTAGTGGCCACACACTGTTTGTACTGCAGCAGTGTGGGTGAGTAGGGGGCCACATGCCTTTGCTACATCTTTCATCATGCCCTTTGTCATGCATTCATTGCATATCTCTCTGCATCTGTGTATGCTCCTCTGATCTCTCAGCTATGTAGCTATCTTGGGACTATGTCCTGAATCTCTTGCTCTGCCTCTGTGGCATAGAGCCCTTCACCCAACATCAAATCTTTGTCAACAATTCAGTTTTTCAAGAATGAGTTATAAATACTCCAAGATGAAGCCAATCAGAGATCAGACAACATACATGTCATCAGCCAATGAAAACAAAAGACATATTGAAAGGATTGCTTCACTAGATCATGAATGATAAGAGGATCTATAATGATATAAATATAAGAAAAATAGGGACAACATAGAGAAAAATCAGGGGAATAAAAGGTGGCATGACACTTAGTACATCTGGGATATCCACTATGTAGCATGTTGGTTCCTTTGTATCTATCTTCCATTCAATCCTGTCATCCTCTTTACTCTCTTGTGCAATTGTTGTAGCTTTCCTGTAGTGTGCACCTCACAGGTGCACAAATTTGATCTGCAACACCTCCTGCACCTGTGGGAAAACTGTATCTGCAACAAGGTAAAATCTTGCCAGCATCTGCTCTCATAGCTTGTCATAAATGGGTTGTGCAACCTTTGAGTCATGCCAGCTTCCTGGGGCATTCATCCTGCATGCTATGACAGTATTTAGTGTAGGATTGGGATGATTAAAGTGATGTAGGGGAAAACATAACTCACCATCTGGCCCAAACACCAAGACACAGCAGATAAAGTGTGCATAGAGCCACCCATTATAGGTTGCATTCTCTATTTCTGGGTTGGAGGACTCCTGAGCTGGCAGCTTGAGCCCATTGACAAATCCAAATGAACCCCAGAGCCTTGGGTGATGCTCACATACCCATTTTGAGAACTGCTCCATACAGCTCTCTGTAGGCCAAGAGATTTGTGCATCTTGCATTTGTCAAAGTGTGTACAACAGAATTTTGAGGGTGAATGACAGATAGCATGAGACAGTGGTAGGAATGAGAGCAAAGATTTGTTTGAGTGAGATCTCATGCATGGGTGAGTTCAGATAGTGAAGTACAAGGCCTAGTGCACCTGCTGCATCAAGCAAGCATTGTATGAGACATGGGTGACCTGATTGGGGGACACTGGAGTGAGGGATAGGTAGCAAATGCAAGCAACTGAGAATCCACAGTCAAACATCCATTCAAAGGTTTCAATATCAATACCCATTGTGGTAATGAAGGCCCATTTGCTCTTGCTGGCACACAAACACTGCCATGGTGTGTCATGATGTGGGTTAAGCATGAGATTTTGGTGCAGGCGGTATAAACAACAGACATGACAGTGCTCAGCCTTTTCTTGCTGTCTCAACAAGTTCCCTGTAAGGATGAAGGTGTAAGACCAGAGTCTCACATATCCTGCTTATGGGAGACTGGGTGCACTCTCTTAAGGATAAACCAAAAGAAAGGATAATCCAGCCATATCAAGCTGGGTATATTCAGCTATACTACTGAGCTACTTATAGTAAGCTAAAGCGTGCATGGACCAGCACAGTAACTACAGGGCAGGTCAGACAGTACACTACCACAGTACATGATAAGGGGATGCACAGCATCCATGAGAACCAGCCCATCTAGAGTAGCCTAGACCCACAAGCACAGTAAGTTATATGAGATAAGATAAGATGATGACAAAGAAAGATCAGATTATCTTATCTAATCTAATCAAGAGAAACATAAAAGAAAAGTAAAAGATAAAAGGAATATAAAATGAAAGGTGCAAATGTGACCTGACAGAAGGTGGCCATGGCTGCCATGTTGAACAACTCCTCTTCATGGAGATCATCATTGGCCAGAGACTGCAGCAAGCCATGGCTGTCATCATCCATGGTATTCATAGTGTATTATTTCAAATGGGGCAGTCTCATGATCTACAATTCTATTGTTATTAATTTAGAGTTGATATGTCTTATATGATTTAAAGGGGCACTCTACAATTTGTAAGTTCACAGGCAGGACTCGAAGATTTAGATCTAGAGTCCATCTAGAACTTCTAGATCCTCATGGGAAGTCACCCAGTGACTATGCATCATGTGTGCACATCATAATGTAATGATAGATGTTGAGTTCCCATGATGTCATTCTCTCTGGCACCCACACCCCACACTTACCTGACTAAGTGCAGTCTGTGCACACACTCAAATAGTATAAAGAGTAGTGCTATAGTAATAAGTGGACATTCTCTTCCTCTTTTATTGAGGTGTCTGAATCAGTCATTACCAAAACCTTTCTTCTTCATCAGCTGCTTGTGCTCCATCAAATGGAGTTAGCACTCCTTTTTGTCTGTGGCTTCTCCAGCTTCATCATAGGCTGGATACTCTTCTTTGTAATCTACCACAACTTGCCATCTCATCTCCAGACACTCCCTTTCATCTAGGTAACATCTCAGTCACCTAGCCCCTCTTATGGAGTCTCATCAATAGAAACATGAACATACAACTGACTGGCCAATCAGAGAATGTGTAAACAGACACACATAATGATCAAGCCTATCAGGGACCAGATGGAAGCACAAAAAAGGAAATTGTATAAACACTTGAGAGAATGAGTGTTCATCTTCAGACTCCAAGAGCCACCACATTTGGTAGCAGGGATAAATAGTAGATTACTCTGCTTAGACCACATTACTATCGCCATCACCACCAATGTTGGTACCTCCACAAGATGATTTGTTGCCTGTCACCCCTGCTGCCAGACCTGTTACGATTTTCTTTTCCTTCACTTACATTTACTAGTTTAACTGCACCACAGCATCACTTACAACATCATCTCTTCTTTTGTGCAGTTATACTAGAACATTCCTTTTATCATGACATGTCCTGTACTATATGTACTGTGATAGAATGTTCTAAGACACACAGTTGTACCCTATATAAAGGGCCAAGTATTGTACAGAAGTTCCTTAGCTTAGTCTCCTGTACTCTCTAGCATTCAGCCCTTATTTATCTAATCCTCATCTGTTGTGTTCTCATTGTGTGCTACACTTTGAGTCTCGCCTGCATCAGTACAATCATAGCCAGCCATTGATGAGCATCATGCACATGTAATGCCAGAAAACAACCATCAGCGACATCAGGCAAACACAGTGACATTAATGTGCCACACACAACAATCATCCACAGTTGCATTAATCACACATTCATTTAGGTGTTGGAAGACAGTACTGGGTTCAGCCAACAAGGAGCAGTGTAAGACCTGCAAGCAGGCTACTGACAATCTTGGACTCACAATCTAGGTCACTTACTTACTTTACAGCCACATGCCAGAACGATCTGGCAGCACATAGTATGATACAACTATTGTTGATGACAGGCCATGTGCAGAGGAGAACTAGAAGAGTTCTTATTGTTATTTGTACCACTACTGACTAGTTATAGTAATGTGTAGTCATGTATGTGCATGTGTACATGTATAGTATTTTGAAGATGAAAAGAGGAGGAGCTGTCTAGTAGACATATACCATTGTCAACACCCCCCCATGCTAGACATGCTCAACAAGTCCAAGACTAGATTGATGAGAAGAAAATAGGGGAAGAGATAGCAGTTTATTGAGAATATCAGCAGTGACAAGGGAAGAGGGAAGACATTGGACAGTAATGGAGTGAGAGGAGAGGCATTCCCATATGTAGTGATGGCATATGTCAATGTGCTTAGTGCCTCAAGTAATCACAGGATTGGTTGCAATGTCAATGGAACCCTTGTTATCTCCATAAAGTTGAAGAGGAAAGGCAAACCCAAAACCTATCTCCTTGAATAAAGACCACAGCCACATTCCTTGAGCTGCTGCTTGGGATAGAGACATGTATTCTGCTTCAGTTGATGAGAGGGATACAATGTGCTGTTTTCATGAGGACCAAGCTATGGCACCACCAGCATGCAAGAAGATGTAGGAACTGATGGACTTGCAATCATCTCTGTCAGCCACCCAATGAGAGTCAGAATATCCTACAATACCTGTCCCTTCCTCTCCTCCATACCACAGTCCAAAATCCATTGTTCCCTTGAGGTAGTGTAGGACATGTTTGGCAGAGGATACATGGAGAGGAGATGGGTTAGTCAGGAACTGGGACAGCTTCATGACAGCAAAGGGAATGTCAGGTCGAGATACTATGGCAGCATATAAGAGCAATCCTATGAGCTGCTGATCATCAACTTTGAGGGATGGGGGAGCAGTGTAAGAGGAATCAGCTTTGGTGAGTGTTATGCCAGGAGGCAAAGGAGTTGTGGTAGGGTTGCAGTCCTCAAACTGGAAACACTCCAGGAGATCCCCAACATATGCCTTCTGGTCTATTGTTAGTGTATGCTTTGACCAATCTCAAGTAATGTGTAGTCCAAGGTAGGACTTGATTTCTCCTAGGTCAGTCATCTGGAATATAGACTGAAGGGTCACCTTGCACTGTTCAACCTCTTCAAGAGATCCCCCAAGGATGGTGATGTCATCGACATAAAGGACAATGATTAATGGTTTGGAGGAGGAAGTAGAGACATAGATGCCAGAGTCAGAAAATGTGCAGGTGAAGGAGAGCCCTAGGAGCAAGCCATGCATTTTGTGGTGCCATTGCTGTGAAGCTTGCTTCAACCCATACAGAGCTTCTGAGAGGCAGCATACCTTGCCTTCTGTTCCTGGTATGACAAACCCAAGGGTTGTTCCATGTAGATCTCTTCATCTAGATCACCATTGAGAAAGGCAGATTTGACATCCATGGAGTGGACTTCCCAGTCTTCCAGGGCAGCGATGGCAAGTAATGCTTGGAGCAACTTGAAGCAGGCAACCAGGGAGAATGTTTCAGTGTAGTCAATACCATGTATCTGGGTATACCCTTTTGCAACTAAGCAGGATTTGTAGTGGCCATCTGACTTTTGTTTGAATACCCATTTGTTTCCTACTAGGTTGTGTCCAGGAGGGAGATAAATGAGCTCCCAGGTGTGTAGGTTGTGTAGAGACTGGAGTTCTTCCTCACATGCAGAGTGCCAGAGCTCTGCCTCAGGGCTTGATAGGGCTTGTTTGAGGGTAAGAGGATCACAGGAGACTGCATGGGAGAGTATGGTGGAGATCAAAGGGCTACTCTGAGGTGTGGCAAAGATGTCCCCATTGTCATTGTTGGACCCCCCCTCACTGAGGATGTCCACAAAACTGTGTGGCCCATATGAACTGTCACCAAAGCAAGCAGGCCAGCACCCAATGCACTGGGAATGATGGAGCATAGGTGCATCCTTGTCAACCAAGACAACATGAGGCTGACACACAGGTGAAGTGCAACCATGCCAACATGGCAGTGCAGGTGGCTGCTTGTTGTCCACATGAGCAGTGCATCACACACACAAGGAGGCACAATGGCAGGTGCAGCAGCACAAGGAGGAGTGATGGGAGTAGGCATGACAGGCTGCAGAGGGTCAACAGCAGGAGGTACAACAGTGGCAATAGGAGGCACTGCAATGACAGTGGCAGGTGGTACTGCAGCGACAGTAGCAGGAGGTTCACCAAGGGGACCAGGCATGAAGGGCACCAGCCCAGGGGCTAAGGCCACAGCAGGTGCATCATTGCTCAAACTACCATCATCTCTATCACTGTCATCACTATCACTGGAGTAGCTGGATCCAGAGTCCAAGGAGGGGATGACCAGTGGGACAGGCAGGAACACATCAAACACAGTGGGAGCCAGGGACAGCTCAACAGCTGGGAAGACAGTCTCCTCAAAAAAGGCATCACAGCTGACAATGGAGTGATGTGTGACTTTGTCCCAGAAGACCCACCCTTTGGTGCTGGACTCATACCCAACAAAGGTGAGAGGGCACAACCTGGCTGCAAGTTTGGAGTGAAGATGATCAGGCATCTTAACCCAGGCACAACAGCCAAAGACCCAGAGGTGAGAAATGTCCAGGGGGGAATCTGAAGGGCACCAGCACAAAGATGGAGTCTGCCAGTCAAGGCAGCAGGCAGGTGACAGGTTGTAAGTATGGATGGCAGTGTGCACCACAAACTCCCAAAAGCCCAGAGAAAAACCTGCATCATGCAGGAGCAACAAGGTGCAATTGAGGATTGTCCAATTCCAATGCTCAGCTTGACCATTCTGCTGTGGGGAGTATGGTACAGTGTGGTGATGTGTGATTCCCTTCTCCAGAAGGATGCCGCCAACCTTGGCATTGATATATTCACCTCCCTGGTCAGAATGAAGGCAGTTGGGCCAGTGGCCAAAGAGATTGTGTACTCAAGCAAGGTAATGCTCCAGCATGAGAGACAGCTGATCTTCATGTTTAATAGGGTAGACCATGCCAAATCCTGTGAAGCCATCAAGGAAGCTGGTGAAGTAAAGGCTACCAGAACCAATGGACATTGTGCTGACAGGCCCAACCAAGTCTGAATGGACAAGGCCAAGCACTTCAGTGGCACATGTGCAAGATAACCAGAATGGAGAGCAGGGTAGCTTTCCCTTGGAGGCAGCTGGAGCATGGTGGCAAGGGAGAGGAAGTAGAGGGGACAGTGAAGCTGGTGAGCTGTGTGGGGTGAATGTGACTGACTTCAGCTTCTGACAGATGGCCTAACCATTCATGCCAGAGATGAACAGAGAGAGTGGTGAGTGTGTTGACACATGTGATGGGCAGGAGGTCAATCCAGTATGTTCTGTCACAAAGATATCTGACACTGAAGATATGGCCTCCTTTGGAGATGGTACAGGAGCTAGCCTTGTAGGTGATTTGAAAAAGCCAATCAAGCTTGCTGACAGATAAAAATCATCCTGAAATACCAGGAACATGAAGAACATCAGAGAGGGAGAGTGAGATGGAGGTGCTGTCAGGCAGTGTATGACTGCATGTGCATGATCCTTTCCCAAGGCAGGGAATGGTGCACCCATTACCAACCATGATGCTGCATAAGGGGGTGGTAACACAGTTGGAAAGATCATTGTTGTATGGTGTGATATGGTCTGTACACCCTGAGTCAAGTATCCAGCAGCTAGGTCTTCCAGCATGGTAGCAAGTGTTTGGAGTGGAGGGTAAACCAGAGGACATTATGTGGATACCAGGTTTTATCTTCTTCACTGCATCGTTCTTTATCTTTCCCAACTTTGCTTTGGTAGTGCCAGACATTTTATGCTGTGTCCAATGGGTGATAGAGATGGAAAGGGCAATAGTGTACCATATTCCTGTGATGATAAGAGTAGATTTGAGGATGGATATGAGGTATGGATGTAGAGTGGGAATTGTGCATCTGAGAACAAGGGCAGTGTTACGAGGCACTTGCTTTGGCACCTCGTAACAGTTTCTTTTTTCTTTTTCTTTTTCTTTTTCTTACTTACAAGTAAAGTGTAGTATTATTACTACAAGTGTGAGCTTAGCTCCACTTTACTTAGTAAGGACTTATCTTTCTTTTCTCTTTTATAGTACTTAAGTATTTACATACTTAAGTGTGAGCATAGCTCCAGGTACTATATTAGACTTATCTTTTCTCTCTTATCTTTCTTTTATTTATTATAACATTTACTTGCTAAGGACTATTACTATACAATTAGCAAGGACTCTCCTTTCTCGTCTTTATTTACATCTGTTTACCTCTAGTTCACTTCACGCTTGTGGCTGAGCCACTCACATCACATGGATGTGTACTTACTGCGCTTTACTGTGCATATTCGTTTACCTACTGCGCTTTACTGCGCAACTTTACTATAGATAGATCGCTAGTTTTGTATAAATAGTTGACAAACTGGCGGTCTTAAACCCCAGTCTTGTCAACTTCACAATCTAGGGATTCTCCTTTTA
>QLPN01021821.1:13752-27694 GCA_003314395.1 Albatrellus ellisii
CTCTCAAGGACCACATCACTGACGCCCCAGCCTCCCTCCCAGGCCTCATCATCACCCCCGCTACCCCAGCAACAACATGGGGCAACCCCTCAGTGGGATGGTGGCCCACCACCCACCACCACATCAAGGTGTGGTCCTCCCCCACCCCTCTCAGGGGGGCATGCTTCAAGTGTGGCCAATGTGGCCACTACCAGGTGCAATGCCCAAACCCTCGCTGCCCCCACCCCACTCCCTACTGCCACCCCACCCACCATGCCACCCCCAACCCCATCACCTGCTCCAACCCCACATACCTGGTGTGGTATGATGAGCAGCACTTCATCCAGGAGTGCCACCTCCTTGCCCAGGACACCCTCGCCAAGGCCCATGAGGACACCTATTATTGGGCACAAAGGGCCACTGCCATCCTACCCATCAGCATCCCCCCTCGCCCCTGGTTCTTCAATGGGGGGATGCCCAACAGCTTTGTCCCAGCCTGGGACACCCTCCCATACCTGGAGTATGAGGAGTAAGCAGAGGGCAGAGGGCAATGGGTCAGGGGACCCCACCAAGTGTCACAGGTGACACATCACATGAAGAGGGGGTGATGTTACAAGGCACTTGCTTTGGCACCTCATAATGGTTTCTTTTTCTCTCTTTCTTTTTTCTTTTTCTTTTATTTTACTTACTATAAGCGTAGTATTAACTACAGCAGTGAGCTTAGCTCCTACTTATAGTAAGGACTCATTCCATTTTCTCTTTATAGTACTTAAGTATTTACATACTTAAGTGTGAGCATAGCTCCAAGTACTATAAAGACTTCTATATTCTTTTATCTTCTTTTATTTATTATAACATTTACTTGCTAAGGACTATTACTATACAATTAGCAAGGACTCTCTTTTCTTGCCTCTATTTACCTTTGTTTATCTCTTGTTCATTACATGCTTGTGGCTGAGCCACTTATATCACATGGATGCGTACTTACTGCACATCGCTGTGCAATGTTCATTTACCTACTGCGCATTACTGCACTTGACCTAAGCTCACTACCAACTTGCTTCACTCCATAAGAACTAAGTCTAAGATCTCTAAGTCACTCTAAGTGTTGCTAAGACATCCTAAACTCGTCACTCTGGATTCTTGTATAGTTATTGGTGGAATCATCCTCATCACTATCTCATTAATCCCACTCCTCATCATCATCAGGAATATCTATTACATCTATCAAGCACATATTCACTCTCCAGTTACCAGGAGTATCAATACAGATCTTCCCTAAGACTGTCCATTAGGCCACTCTTAGCTCAGACTACAAGAAAGATGGTGCAAAGGCCAATGAAGGCCAAAGAGAGAACAACAAAGAACAAAAGAGCAAACCCCATTTTGGAGCACAAAAGGAGGGTATTGAAGTGGATGTTGTGCAGGCACACTGAAGAAAGAGAGAAGATGTCCACTTGTATTCTAAGACACTATCTAGCTACTGATATACAATCAGAGATTGCACATAGACCACACTTACTAATAAGTGTGGGCCACAGATGTTGAGAGGGAGAGATGAGTGATAACAAGATCTGATAAGGTCTGATAAGATTGAAGCAGATCCAACAGGGCTGGATGTCAGAAGTCTGGGTTTTTAGTGGTGAGGGAGTGCACCTTGAGGGAGTGCCCTGTTGGATGATGAGGTTAGCATGTTGGAAGGATCATCTTAATTTTTGTTTTCTTTCATTATTGTGTTGCTGCTCACTCACATAGCTCGAGGGAGTGTGTTGGAGATCGAGCACAGTCCATGCAAGCTTATGTGATCTTGCAGCATGGGTGCAGTGTGGATGCAGGGTCTAGGATATATAAATTAGCTATTTTTTTGTATACCCACACACAATTGCCCTACCTTTTACCCCCCCCCCTTTGTAGGACAAACGTGTCATCTTGCAAGTGTTCGACCATGCGTTTCAACAGGTATGACATAGTCTAGGTCCTGTATATGTGGTGTGGTAAGCCAGGGGGTTACAGCAGTGTAGATTCACAAGATCCCACGCTTTAGTGTGTTTAGTTAGCAGTCTAAACTCAATTGATCAGCATATTTCCCTAGGGTGACAGGGAGTCTCCCTCCGTTATTCCCTTTCAAGTAACTTTAGCTATACGTGCATTCACATCATCCGCGATGTTCATCAAATACCAGGTCGGATCCACCCTTCCTTCTCAGAGATCTCTCGGCCTCAGCCAGTGAGTGACCTTTCTACTAGATGCCAAGTTAGAACTACCACGATGACTGAGCTACTTGCTATTAGGAAAGACGGTGGGAGACGGTGGGACGACCGCTTTTGTTGCTGATAAAGCTATTGATGCCAATATGTATATGGTAGTACCGTTGCCGACAGAGACTCGAGAGGCAGGGGCTGCGGAATCCGTCTGCATCGCGCCTAGCTCACTAGCGAATGCACTCTGGATTTCCTTAAACAATTGAACAATCCCACGCCCACCTCGAGACCGGCTTATACAGACCCGGTTGTTCCTGGTGATATTCAACGTGCTTACTGTACGGTACGTCCATGGTTGCATGCTATGACAATACTGCATGCTCTGGACACTGGAGAGGGTAGTCCGAGATAGAGCAGCTAACCAAGCTATGCAATGAACCTGGTCTCCTTTGTCTCATTATGTGTCTTATTTGTTTATTTATTTTAATATTGTCTAGTCAATGATGGAATCAGACGAGAAGCACGGCGTAAATGCATCATGCCGTTCTCCATCAGCACACCCTTCCGCTTTGGCTGCCTGTGTATATCTGGGCGTAATCCTTAGTCGGATGTAGAGCAGTACACGGGGCCTTGCACAAGACCCCCCGCAATTATATGACAGTGCTAGCGTGCACATCGTTCCTACCTATCCAAGAGTCCTGACCCCTTCCCAAAATGATCATGGATTGTATTAAGAGTAGTGTCAAGGTACCAGATGATGTCTCTTGCCTAGAGCTGGAACGCAAGGGTTCGAGCTCAGACTCGCCGATCGAAGACCGCGATGGAGAGCTACTAGGTGTTTTGCGAAGTTCTGCAGAGCGGGAGCTTGTGCGCAAGCTCGATATGCGTCTCCTTCCCACAATTGTGGTGATTTTTATCGTGAATTTCATCGACGTGCGTTGGTTCATCTGATTTGTGCCTTCAAGTCTGGTATCCTGTTGCTAAAAATCTCATGCACAGCGCACGAATGTCACAGCGGCTCGGCTGAAAGGCCTCGAGCACGATTTGCATCTTACAGGTAAGGTGTCTCTTCGAAGCATAAGGATCAGTGAAATAGACTCACTCCAGAACTTAGATATTCAGTACAATACCATTCTAGCCATTCTCTACGCTTCCTACTGCCCAGCACAGGTACCGTCTAACATGGTATTTCTGTCCACCTACTATCTATACCGTGAATGCCTTCTGATGTATATGCAAGATCTTGAATCGCATCACACGGTAAGATCTTCCCGAGTGCATCCTCTACTGCACTCATACCAATCCCAGCCCTTCAATATACATTGGCACTTGTGTCATTTTGTGGGGATTGATAAGCACCCTAACCGGGGTCAGCTTCTTTTTTGGCGCCGTTCCTGCTCGTCACTAATGTAAACATATTCTGAGCCAGGTCACACATAACTTTGCTGGGATTCTCAGCTGTCGGTTATTCATCGGCTTACCAGAGGTATAGGAGATGGGTGCTTTCGCTCGTCAATGCTAGCTGATAACACCACAGGCTGCTTTCTATCCAGGAGCCACGTACTTGTTATCCAGATGGTACACGCGTAAGGTATGTCTCAATACGAACATCTGAGATCGATCACAGAGGAAGTTTACTTATAATCTCAGGAACTGGCTTTCCGGTCTGCAATTCTATTTGGCGGTCTCCTTATCTCCAATGCCTTCGGAAGTGTACGCATTATCATGTGTTATGGAGATCGGAAGCACCCAGTAATTCTTACTAATAGCTCATGGCCGCTGGAATTCTATCTGGGATGGAGGGTAAGCAAGGGATTCGGGCATGGAGATGGTCAGTTCGTAATTTGTTGTGCCCATTTCTTATTCATCATTTAGTACTATATCAGGTTATTCTACATTGAGGTAAGCACAGAAGACACCCGCCTCACTTGATGATTGATGAGTACGACATACGTTCCATCAGGGTAGCTTCACGATGTTCTTCGGCTTTTTCACAATGTGCGTGGGCTCTCTTTGTACTGTATGCTTTCTATGGCTTACCATGGTAAATCTGATTCAGGTATCTCCTCCCAGATTACGTGCGCTACTGTTTATACTTTGAATTCCGGCTTGCCAACGTTCATGACTGCAGCCTAACAACACGCGTTGGTTGACCCCGGCTGAACGCCGTTTGGCACAAGTTCGCCAATCCGAAGATGCAGGGGAAGCAGATAAAGACACGGCGAGTGACTCGTGAGTTATCAGCATCGTCTACGTAGACCTGAATTTGCTGACGAGACGTTTATTTAAGAGCATGGGGCGGCTTCGTGATGGCTATTCGAGACCCGAAGGTCCTCGTGTTTGCAGTAATGGCATGCTCACAGATTCTCGGGCTTAGTTTTCTGAACTTTTTCCCTACGTACGTTCGTTATATCACCGCACAGCGGAAATTTTGATTCGATCCTTTATCTGACATACTCGAAGGTTGACTTCCACCCTTGGTTTCAATACAACTGTCAGTCTCCTCCTCGCCGCGTCAGTCCACATCATGTCTCGACACTTGTTTATAATACTCAAATTATCATTACAGTCCCCCGTGGGTCCTTGCGGCGACCTTGTGCGGTCTGAATGCTTGGCACGCCGGTGTGTATTTCAGCCGACGCCTGCTTCTGCAGCTATGAACAATATACAGATAAGACAGGGGAGCGATTTTTCCATATTATAGGCTGGTGGTGGGGTGGTATCATCGGCTACATTATAGGAGTGACGACGACGTCTGTGGCGGGGCGCTATGTGGCGTTGTTCCTCATGGCATGTGGCTACTGTGGTATGACTGTCCCCTCGGCGAAATCTCCTTTGTGCATTGCTCATGTCTTTTAATAGGATCTGCATTAATATTGGTATGGGTGTCGAATGTCATACCACGTCCTCCAGCTAAACGCTCTGCTGCGATTGGGATTGTGAACGGCTTTGGTAATATTGGGTACCTGTAAGTCTTCTCCTGTTCTCAGTTTACCACAACCCTCACCATCATATTCAATGTTTGACTTGGTTAGCATCGGTTCCTTCACCTGGAAATCAGCCTGGGGTCCGGCCTATCATCAGTCGATGTACATCAGCCTTGCCTCACTCATCCTCAGCTGCACTTTGGCACTTGGTCGGTCGTTCTTTCATGCATGCACCTTTAGTGTATCTCATCTCCCCGCCTATCACAGCCATTCGCTTCATGCTCATACGCGAAAACAAGCGCCTTGCAGAGTCCGAGTTTAATACCATATGTAGCGAGCGCGTCGAGGATGCAGCACGGCTGGAAGGCATTACTCTGGAACAGGCGCTTGAGCGACGACGGAGGTTCAGATACTTGTACTAATCAGCTACGACACATCTACTACGTGTGGATGAATTGCAC
The DNA here is from genome assembly GCA_003314395.1 of Albatrellus ellisii. NCBI lineage: Eukaryota > Fungi > Basidiomycota > Agaricomycetes > Russulales > Albatrellaceae > Albatrellus > Albatrellus ellisii. The sequence goes on from QLPN01021821.1 coordinate 19,321, forward strand.
CTAAAGAAAAAAGACTGTCAGTAGAATGGTTTTGCAATGATACAACACCGGTTACATGGAATATATCATACTAAATGGTATGGAACTCGAAGAAATATGTACGAGGGAAATTTGGGACTCTTGCACCCTCTATTTGAAAAACACGATTGGCAGTAGGCCGCCAAACGTTTCAAGAGGCTTTGCAGTCGTCCTGGCCACTTGACGAAGTTTGCGGGCTTTGGTGGATAGTATTCACAAGGTTATAACATGTCTGTGCCGTTCGGAGGCCTGGTTTACGTCGGGTTATGTAAGGATTCACTGTCCAGACATACGAGATGGACATGACATCGGGCGTGACCCCTCCGCACACAGTGCGAAAAACGTGGCAGCAATGTGTAATGACTGGGCATGTGGGTAGGTGAAAATGAGCAAACAGGCTGCGGCAGTGACAATCGACTTGATGAGAGGCAGCTGCTTGTAGATGGTAGGGAAAGCAACTAGTGGGGACTGCCGCCAGGATAATATTTGCACGATAATCTAGCGATGGATGCTTGAGTCTATACAAGGTCAGTGGACACGTTACATTTCATAAGACCTGTGATGGTGTTGGCCTGTCGGCGAATAGGGTTTGAAGGCATTGTACTTAGGCACCAAGGTTGCGCATTGAGCCGAGGGAGAGGTGACTGGAGTTGATTGGTAGAAAGAGCCCCAACTTCTGTGGCACCTCCTCGGGGTTTGTTGAAGACGGCTGGTCTTCGGGATATATTCTCTCAGGTCAAAACAATCCAGCCCTCTTCCAGGACGAGCCACACGGCCCAACAGCGGCAGATTGAAGCGGCTCATAATCTGTTCAAAAGATATACTTGTGGGAATGGAATGGCGTGCGCAAAACGCAACACATCGTTACCCCAAGTATGCATACAAAGATATCCGCGCACGAGGAGTCTGCAGAAATGCGATGATGCCGACGAGTCTGAGTCTGACACGATGCTGCATGTCTGCTGGTATCGGGATGAAATCAAGACCCAAACCCACGCGACAACGCGTAGACATAGCTCGAGTATGAAGTTTCGGGAGGTGAGAGTATACTCGAGATTCCGCTTGGATAGATGGCAGGAATTTATGAGGAAGCTCACGCATAAGTCTCGCGAAAAAATGAAATGACCTATTGGCAGGCTCGCGGTTGGAAATTCAACAGGTTGCAGTGGCTGGGACAAATAATATATGTAATTTACTATAATATTGTTGGATCAGGGCCAATACAGTACAGCTATCTTCTCGATTCTCGACGACGGTCGGACTGCATCATATTCCATGGCTCTAATCACCATCTCTGGCTTTCCAGCATCTGGAAAATCGAGAAGAGCCCATCAAATCAAAGATCGTTTGGAGCAGTGTTTGGCTGATCCATCGTACGCTGGACCTGAGCTCAAGGTCGTAATCATATCCGACGACGTTCTCAACATTGGCCGGAGTGCCTATAATGGTGCTTTTCAACAGAATATCTGTCAATCTGTACACATTCTTATACAGGATCTGGTAGACAGCTGGTCTGAAAAGCAAGCTCGTGGCGCTCTTTTTACCGCGGTGCAGCGGCAGATGGGCCAGGACACCATAATGATCGTTGATGCCATGAACTACATCAAAGGCTTTCGCTATCAGATGTACTGCGCCGCCAGGGAACTGAAACTACGGGTTTGCACTGTGCGCTTGACATGTCTTTTGCTGTGTCAAAATGGGTCGTGAGGTTAAGTAGGTTCATGTCGCCGCGACACAATACATATGCAAGAGATGGAACGGAGAAAGACAGGATGGAAAGACATATGCACCAGAAACGTACGCTCTCTTGCAGGTTACTATTGTAGTCTTATTAAGTTCAGTTGCTGTAGTCTTGACAACCTCCTCCTTCGATATGAGGAACCTTCGCCTATGGTCCGATGGGATTCACCCCTGTTCACTGTTCTTTGGTCGGACGAAGATGTCCCATCAAATGATATCTGGAAGTCCATCACAGAAGGCGTTGTAAAGCCTCCAAATTCCGGGACACAAGCAGTACGATCAGATTATATTACGCCATTTTTCTGTATTGAAACATAAGATTCATCGTCAGATACCAAAGGCACCCACTGATGCACTTCATACTCTCGAGCATACCTCAGCGACGCTTGTCTCTGCTATCATGGCCGAACAGGCTGCTGCGGGTGGCGGGGGAGTCGGAGCCACTGTTGCTTTGAGTCTTCCTAACACGACACTCAAGCCCCGCATTGCATTACCCTCCCGCCCGCTCACGCTCGCGGAGCTACAGCGGTTGAAACGACAATTCGTAACGGTGCACAAGAAGGCAATCACGCTTGGCACTGTGGAAAAGGGGGCCGTGGACTGGAGCGAAGTACACGTGGCAGACAAGTTTGTATCGTACCTCGAGGAGAATCTTAAGCCCTAGTTGATGATCACACGAAGCCCATCCGCGTGCGTTCCTAGAGCTTCTATGTTGCCAACTCAGATCGAGCATTCGCGATGGATCTGTGAAGACATCGCGATCAAATAGAGACCTCGGCTGACACAGGCCGGAGTATCTGTGGCGAGACTCAGACTAACCGCACCTCGTTTCAAGCACGTTGAGCACTCTAAGCGAGGCCTTTCTTATTCTTGGAGTTGAGTACAGATACGTTTTTCCTTCCTGTAAGCACCTCACGGACTGGCAGGGGCCACGCCTCACGAGCTTGATGTTCTGCATGCCTTGGTTTTGAGCCCCGACTCGCCAGATTGCTTTCAACGAGCGCCACAAACGCAGCCTGCAGCACAGTCCGCACACTCTTTGCATTATATTGATGACGCACAGGGACCGTTGCATTTCAAACCTGGACCGGGCATCACAGTTCTCCATCTTGTTACTGCTATAGACTCATCTTTTCAACCACGGCCAGCCCAGGTGTGAGCCACGTTCCGCTTCAGACCTGGACCAAGTCTGGTTCGGTACAAGACACTCTGCACCAGCGCAACAACTTCACCAAGCCAAACATCCTATACCGTCAACGACCAAGCTTCATATTGGCTGTCATGAAGGTCATGAGTATGCCATCTGTATGGAAGAGAAAATATGAAGTGATGGTGCGTGTCTTCCTCTCCTTCTGCGCGTGATCTTCGTCAGTGAGACGTTGTATGCAGTCCAAAGGCCCTCATGAACTCGACGTCGCAGCCCGATTCTCCTCAGCTTCTTCGCTCAGCACACACTCTTCGCACGCAACGCCTGTCGTAAGTACACGTCTCAGCTCGCATTTCATGCCTCACCAGACCGCGGAGGAGCTCAGGCTGCTTGCGGACGTGCACGACACGTATCATGACGCTAGCGTGGCATGCATGAGGCATGGCGTCGACGTGGGCGCCGTGTGCAAGCACCTATCCCACCTGTGAATGGCAGGCTTTGCCTCGCGGCCGGTGATTTCCCGCAGCTCTGACTGGTCGATGTTGTGCACGCAGGTCCCGAGTGACCGCAAGCTCGCGTCTGCGCTGGGGCCGCAGACGCACACAGATGCAAATGCGGGCAGCGGGGCTGCACACATCATCTGCAGCGCGTCGGACTCGAGCCGCGGGACGCTCAGCGCGGCAACGCTGGTGTCGGAGAGCACGCCACGTTGCACACGCGACCTCGTGCGCATCGTCAGGCCAGATGAATTCCAGCCCATCAAGATGATCGGCGAGGGCGCCAGCGGCAAGGTGTACTTAGTCACCGATGCAGCCACGGCCCAGCTGCTCGCGCTCAAGGTTGTCCGGAAACGTGCATACAGGACCGAGCATGTTGTTCGAGAACAACAAGTACTCGAGTGGCTCGCGGGCAGTGACTTTTCCTGCAGGGACTTTTTTCTGTGCTTGGAGGCCAGCTGCCACGACGACAGGAACTTCTATCTCGCTACGGTACGTATCAGTCGCGCTTGTGCCATCTCGGGTTTAACAAGGGACGGCGGCACGAAGAAATATTACCCCAAAGATCTGCAATCCGAACTCGACCGCTGCAAAAGGTTCTCACCATCCCACGCCCGGTTTTATGCAGCCGAGCTGGTACTGTCTTGGCTTGCTTCTCTGCTTCTTGTGTTGAAGGTATCGAATACAGGTCGTCGCGCTCGAAGCGCTGCACGAGCTCAGAATCATCCATCGCGACCTCAAACCCGCGAATATCCTCCTTGACACCCGCGGCCACATCGTCATCGCAGATTTCGGCATGGCTCGGCTCTTCAACCGGCATTCCATCATCCCCATGGCGACACGCGACCGCAGAGACAGTTACGCGCTTTTACTGGAGAACGACGCGCGCTGCTCGAGCGTGCGGCCGTACCAGCCGTATACCAGTTTCCCTGCTCGCGATGACGACCTTACCGATGCGCGCTTTGGCACCGTCGCGTACGCTGCACCCGAGGTGCGGATGGGGTGGAGCTACACCTATGGCGTCGACTATTGGTCGCTCGGCGTCATCCTGTATATAATGCTTATCGGACGGGTGCGTGTCTTTGGTTTGATATCTGCGTTATTGATATAATGATTTTTGACGTGTAGTTTCCCTTTGGAGCATCAGGCGACCATCTAGATCTCAAATTCATTCCTGGGGAGGTGGATGAGGACTCAGAGTTGTTCTTGACGCAGGTGAGTCTCACAGATGCGGTGGTTCGATGGTCACAGGTGTATAGTGGATCTCTTGACGTGTGGCACGCAGCTATTGTATATCGACCCATCGGCAAGGCCCACGGTCGCGCAAATCAAGTCGCACCCGTACTTTTCTATAATGTGAGTCTTGTGGTTATGGCTTTCTAGGCCGTCTAATGTGAGCAGTGATTGGGAGACGGTAGTACGGCGTGAAGTAACGCCGCCATATGTCCCGTCGACACCAACGCCCACGCCACTGAAAAACGTGTGTATCCCTATGGGTATCCCATACACCCTCACACGACCAGATCCGCTCCCCGCATTTAATTATACCTCTCCACGGCTACGCCTGCCCTCCACGTCGGCGGGACTATCTCCCGCTGCCACGGCCGTACAATTCCCACGAATACACGCACTGTTCTCAGGAATCTCTGATTCCCTCTACTCTCGGGCCAACACAGACACGAACCGCAAACCTGGACGAACAAACTCAACGAAGAGGTGGAGGGGGCAGACGCGCAGCGGGACCTGGGCGGCCATCTTGTCAAGTGGGGCACATGTGTTTGGTGTAGTAAGGCACCTCTCCTTGTCACAGTGTGTCGGAGCACCGGCCGATCGGGACTTGTCCTTGTCCACCTTGTCTCCGCTGCCCGGATAGGGCGCCACTAGTGCACCGACATGAGTACTTTGGTCAGGTGAGCGCACGCTGCGCAATGAATTCTCGGTTTTTGGTGCGAAAAGCATCTCCACGTAGTCAAAATCTATCATGTTGTTCTTCGGTTATTGTGGGAAGACCGTTACGTAGATTGTAGACACATCATTCTTACGACTGCTTTATGGCAGGATGGGTGCTTTCGGCGTTCTAAAGGTAGACGGTTTGCGCTGTCACTGGTGTGCGTTCCTTACCTCGATGGAGCTGATTGGTTCATCACGCAAGTGAAGCGGATATTGTAACGAATACCAGAAGTCAAAACATTATCATGATAACGTTAAGCGTGCCAACACTAGTCTACAATAGCGTCCAAGCCATGCACACTCAGGAGATGTCCACTTTCAACCCCTCCGCGGTTCATGGTCCCCCGAATACTTTGAAGATCCTGAACTTAGTCTCGTGCTTGGGCATTTTGCCGTGCACAAGGGAATGGCTTTTGAGCTGACGTCCTAAGCGAGTGCATAGACTCGTCGAGTAAGAGACATCTGCCCTGGGACACAGATATGACCAGCACGATGGCCCTTATGACAAGGATCCGAGGCGACGTCTCTCAGAGATTGAATCTACTGTGCAAACAGAGACAATAAAGGCCGGAGCGGGACCCCGGAGACACAGACTGCTGGACTTGACAGTCCTTGTCGGCGGTCTGTGGCCCATCCTCGACTATCTTCCTGCTCTCCCTTCCTCTCTCTCTCCTTTCTTCTCAACCACCATCTTCCCTTCTTCACCGGATCCGTACTCAATTTTCGCGCACATTTCTGTCTTCACTAGAAACGCCTAGCCATCGCAAACTCTTGCCAATCCCACGACGTCGTCCAACCCATATTCAAACCTCACTCCCATCCATCTCATCGGGTTTCATGCCTTTGCCCGTAGACAATGGCACTTTGTTGCTCCAGGGTCCATCACGCCCAGGAGAGGCTATCCAATCCGCACCCAAACATGCCATGATCGTTCGTATGCCCGAAGAAACGTTCGAGGCTCTCGAAGCGTTTCCCAACCACCCTCAATTGGAGTTCGATTTCGGCGACACCTCCGTATGCATTGTCTTCTGGTGTCGTCTTGCTTGCTGACGCAGCTATCCCATACCTTTCGTAGGGCATCTATATCGGCTCAACGTTCTTTCCGATGAAGATTATATCAGAGTCCACATCCCATGAACTGTACCTACGCTCTGCTCCCGCCAGCAAGCCTAATGCACCTCTCAAACTCTACGCTAATATTACAGGCAGGATTGCTGTAGAACGCGAACTCGGTAAGAAGATGGAGAACAAGGTGCGCGAGTCCACCGTCGAGGCCGCAAAAGTGAAGAACGGCAAACGAATCCAAATGCTGGATGCCCCTTTGCCTGTTAGCACAAAGGCCAAGTCCGGCGCAGTAACCACGAAGAAACGCAAGGCACCCAACGCGCTCACGGGGAGTGCTATGAAGCGCGCGGCTCAAGTAATACAGGCGAAGAATGAGGGATCAGCAGTGGGGCATGTCCCCTCGCCTCTTCCACCACCTGTTGCTTCACAGCCACTTTCTGACAACACCAGCTCTATCTCTGGCTCCAACTCGCGGAGGACGCGGATGGTCCATTGTCTTGCCGTCCAACCGCGAACGACGGACGAGATGTTACGTCTCGTCGCTGGGTCTGCTGAGTTGTCAGACTCCACGCGCAAAGAGTTTATCAATCTTTTGGAAGCTGTCAGTACGGTACTTTGATCATCATGTGCATAATCTTCTGACACCAGTGCTTCAATCACACAATCAGGTCGCGGAGCCCGTCCCAGTGCCGGAGGGGTCAGCTTCGTCCACGCAAGTCGAGTACCAGCTCCGGAAGGAGTGTTGGTTGGAAGTGCGTCCGTATGATTGGCCGAAGCTTGGCGAGGCGCAGCGAGACAAGCTGGCGCGCCAGGCGCGCCAGAACCTCCGCGAACTCAGGATCTTCGATGGCGACCCGCGCTATGCCCCTTTCCTTCCGCGCTCGTTGACAGCTGGTGCCACTGCAACAGCAGCAGCAGCATCATCATCGGCTTCGAATGCTACCCCTGCGGCCTCAAGCGCAAGTGCCTCAATACTCAAGTCCGGGCCATCAAGCACTACAGGGAAGACTGAGCGCAAGCGTCCTATCGAGACTGAGCGCAAGCCCGCAGTATCTGTGAGGAGAGTGGCGGCTCCGGTCAAGGCTGAGCACGTACGCCCTACGGCAGCTCCGTCCACGAAGGAGAAAGGCAAGGAGAATGATGACGCGCCCTCTCCGATGTCACGGGTGACCAAGGTCGCAATGAAGCGCGACCGCGAGCCCGATGACGATTCGCTGCCCAGCCCAGCGCTGGCGTCGGCAACCGCGAAGCGGCGTCTCCCCGGCTCGGGTTTCAAGTCTAATGCGGCTTCTCCAGCGGGCTCATCAGGAGCCGGGACGCCCAACCCGCTACCTGGTGCTCTAGCACCCCTGAAGAAAAAAGTTCCCGTGGACGTACGCACGAAGCGTGAGGAGCCCGCAGCAAGCGGGAGCGCGATCGCTGCGCCGCCGATTCCGCCACCCGTGACACACCGGGATAGGGAACGAGAGCGCGAGCGGGAGAAGGCGTCGCCAGCAAGGAAGGAGCGCATGCCGGCTGCGGCCGTGAGGAGTGTAAAGCGGAAGAAGGTGGAACCGACGTATAGACAGGAGGATGAGGAAGATTCGGGGCTGGGTGGGGCGGTGGCGCGCACTACAGTCACGGCGAAACGCAGGAAGGTTCAAGAGGATGGTGCATATGCGGCGGCGCCAAAAGCACGCGAGAGGGAGCGTGAGAGGGATAGAGATAAGGAACGCGACCGCGAGAAGGACACGTTGGTCGTGCGGAAGATCGTGACACGCGACAGCGAGCCCTCTCCAGTGCCGAAGAAGACGTCGGCGCGGGACCGGGACCACGACCCGTCTCCAGTACCACAGAAGGTGTCGAATCGGAACAGGGATCGCGAACGAGGGAGAGACGGGGATCGGGACCAGCTGCGCGAGCGTGATCGGGACGACCGATTGTCACCCACGCTGTTGCTACGCAGATCGAATCGTGA
>QLPN01021824.1:0-19426 GCA_003314395.1 Albatrellus ellisii
AGTGCACAGACCATGCTTATGTAAGTAAAGTGTGGGGCATGGGTGCTGGAGTGAAGAGCAAACCCTGTGTCAACACAGGATAGCCTGACTCCACTTCTTGTTGGCAAGTATCTTTGTGTTGATGTTGCTGGCACCCTCAGCAAGAATATAGCTGTTATTGCCTAGCCAGATTTTGCACAGCATTGCAAACAGGTGGTAGAGTTGTGGTTGGAGCTCATGTGGTGACTGGCACCAGAGTTGATGAGCCAGTGAGCTGTAAGGTCATCACATTGCATGAGTTTTTTGGTGACTTTGAAGAGAGTGAACAACTCATCACTGTCTTTGTCTTTGTCACACATTTGAGTGCATAGTGCTGTGCTGTTGGTAGTGATGTGCACCATCACAGTGCCTGTCATGAGGTGCTTGCTTTGGCACCTCATAATGGACTTATTTTTCTTTTTCTCTTATCTTGCTTACTTTTAGAGCATTGTATTAACTACATCTGTGAGCCTAGCTGTTACAAGGCACTTGCTTTGGCACCTTGTAATGTGTTTTTGTTAGCTTTTCCTTATCTGATTAGATGGTGATTGCTCTTCTCTCCCTTCTGACACCCACAGCCCACACTATCTTTAGTCAGTGTGGTCTGTGTGTGGCTTCAGTATGTATATCAGTAGTACTACAGCATCTGTAAAATACAAGTGGACATCTCTCTTCTCTTCCTCAAGAGTGCCTGCACCAGTCCTTACCCACTTCCACTTCAATACCCTCCTTTGGCTGCCTCGACATGGGTGACCCCATCTTCATCTTTGCCATTGTCTTCTCCATTGTGATCCTCAGCACAACTGCTGCCCTCATCACCTACCTCCACTACTCACAGCACCATTGTCCTGAGTCCATCCCCCTTGCCTGATTGCATCCCCATCACCTTTGCCTTTGTGCCACATCTCCTGTGCCAACAGTTCTCTCTTTTTATCTTACTTACTATAAGTGCAGTATTAACTACAGTTGTTGAGCTTAGCTCCTACTTATAGTAAGGACTCCATTTCTTTGCTTTATAGTACTTTAGTATTTACATACTAGAGTGTGAGCTTAGCTCCAAGTACTATACAGCACCTTCCTTCCCCCTTTATCTTTCTTTCTTTATTTACATTTACTTGTTCAGGACTATCACTATACAATTAGCAAGGACTCATTGTATTCCACCTTTATTTGTCTTTGTTTACCCCCATTCATTTTTTTGCATTTGTGGCTACATTTATTTTAGCTTACTATGGACACAACTTGACCACATGATCTCATTGATTGCTGTGCAATCATTGTTGATCAGTGAACCTTATTTACATTTAATATTCTTAGAACTCCAGTTTTGTATGAGTAGTTGAAAGCCTGGTGGCCTTAAACCCCAGTCTTGTCAATGTCACAATCTCAGGATCCTCCTATACTGTGCTTGACCTAAGCTTGCTTCACCTTCTAAGAACTAAGTCTAAGATCTCTAAGTCACTCTAAGCATTGCTAAGACATCCTAAACTCATCACTCTGGATCCTCATTTAGTCATCAGTGGTATCATCCTCATCACTATCTTGTTGATCCCACTCTTCATCATCATCAGGAATGTTTACTATGCTTATCAAGTGCATAACAACTACCTTGTTACCAGGGGTATAGTTATTGCAAACCTTCCTGAAGACCATCCAATAGGCCACTCTTAGCACTAGCTCCAACTCTACATAGTAAGGACTCTACTTCATTTCACCTTTACAGTACTATAGTATTCTCTTACTTAGCTGTGAGCTTAGCTCCAAGTACTGTAAAGTGCCATTATCTTTCTTTTTATCTCTTTATCATTTACTTGCTAAGGACTACTACTATACAATTAGCAAGGACTCATCTTAACTCATCTTTGTTTATCTTTGTTTATCTCTCATTCACTTCATAAACTCTAAAACTAAGTCTGAGATCTCTAAATCACTAAGTGTCACTAAGACATCCTATACTCATTACACTGGATCCTTGTGTAGTTATTGGAGCCATCATTCTCATCACTATCTCATTGACCCCTCTCTTCATCATCCTCAGGAACATCTACATCAATTACATCAATCATCTTGTTACCAGGAGCATTTCATTAACAAATCCCTAAAACCATCCAATAGGCTGCTCTTAGTGTCCAGCCTTGAGCTTGCAACATCTGTTGGTTTTGTGGCCATGGATTTTGCAGTGCATGCAAAACCCTTTCACCTTGTGCTTTCCCTGGCACTCCTCCTCTGACATTGCAGGTCCTTTGCCCTTCTTTTTGCCTTTGAAGCATGTTCAAGATTACAGTGATGTGCAACAGTGAATGCACAAGAGTGTGAATGGCACAACTGTACCACATGGGCCTCTTGTGGGACTCAGGGACAATACCCTTTCCTTACAGAAAATTTCCTTGCATAGTTTTCTTTTCCCTCAGTCTTCTATGAAGAGACTGAGGTCAGCACTTATGTGCTATGCTGTTCACATTTTATGTTTTCTCACTATTTCTCCCTGTAGAATACATTTCTCTTCTTTCTACAGTTGGCTGTGCTCTATTTACAAGCAACCTCCTTCAATAAGGCATGCTGCAAATGCACCTGTGGAATCTGTGGCACAATGTCAGCATTGCTCCTCAGGCATGACTTGTGAGCAAACATTCTTAATTGTGAGATCAGTCACCTTCATAGCAGTAAGGATCATTTTAAGCATGTTGTAGGATGGAGGGAGTGAGATGATGATGGCAATGGCAATGAGTTTTTTGTCAAGATGCTGCCAAAGTGAGGAGTGTGTGTGTGTGGTGCACACCATCATGTTAATTTGTGGTTTGAGGGGTGAGTCATCAGAAAGAGTGCTGCAGAATAGCTCACTGATTAAGTAGGCTGTTTCCTGCTCCCCTTTCCCTCCATAGCACATCATCAAATTCTCTAGCTGTTTTTGCATATAGCATGGTGTTGAGAGGCTCATCACTGAGTGTTAACATGATTTGCATGCACATGTCATGGTTGTGATTGACCTAATCATTGTAGTTTGGAAAGGTGGTGGCCAGAGCCTTTTTTGTGTTGAAGATATTCTGTGCATACTATACTTTTTGTTTGGCTTCACTTCATACACATATACTTTACCTACTTATCACATACTTACTTTCTCTGTCTCCTCAGACTTATATCCACCTACACTCTGAGTGCTCCACTTACTTCTCTGGGATGACATGTGTCCCTCTCCATATGGTAGCTGTTGTGTTTCACTATACACTCTCTGCTCCAACTCTACCAAATACTCACTATATAAGATGGACCACATACCTTACATCTCCTCAGATGTCTTACAATCTGTCTGAGTGAGTACTCTCTTATTCCCATCTTATTCTCCTTCTCACACAGCCCCACAGCTCTCTTACTACACTGTGTTGCCATACTGCACTCACACCTCTCACTTCCACTTGCTGCAGATGTTACCTGCCACTCTCTCCCTTCTGGGAGTCTCCTACTTGTTATTGCTGATATACATCATGGTTGCCATTGCTTGCCATATCCTGTGTGTACATTTGGAACCACTGATGATAGGCCAGAGTCCACACACTTGAAGAACCATTTCAAAATGAAAATTCCAAAAGGTGAAATTCTCACTGTTTTCTCTGAGGAAAGGTACATCATAAAGCTTGCTCAAGGCTTTTGTGTTTGAGCTTGCCATGACACCAGCCATTGCAGTGGTGTTTCCAGTCACTGGTGCAGGATCCTTGCTTGTCATAGCTGCTGCTAACATAGTGTGGTGTGTGCACAAGGTGTGAGTTGTCTTGAATGTATTTGCTCAGTTTCAATAGGCCTCAGGTCTCATAATCTATTGAATGAGGTGCTTGGAATAGAGTGTGGCCAACTTTGGAATGAAGAGAAATGTATTCTACAGGGAGAAATAGTGAGAAAACATATTGTTGAGGCACAATGATCAGTGTGGCAGTCACCTGAGGCTGAGGCACTCCATTCAAGGAGGCAAGAGGGAGAGGGTGTGAGCATGCAGGGCAAAAGCCCAGAAAGAAGACGTTACAACACTGACATAATGCAGAATATAGTAAGAGGGAGTGAAGTGGCTAGTACAGTGAGGGAGTGATGTAGAACTTGACTAAAGATCAGTGTCCCTAATCTGATGCTTATATATGTAAAGATGCAGTGCACAGACCATGCTTATGTAAGTAAAGTGTGGGGTGTGGGTGCTGGAGTGAAGAGCAAAAACCCTGTGTCAACACATATAACATGAATGGCATAGCAAGTTCTGACCTCAGTCTCTTCATAGAAGACTGAGGGAAAAGAAAACTATGTGAAGGAAATTTTTCTGTAAGTAGGGTCCATCTGTATCATCCCTGAGTCCAGCAAAGGTCAATGTGGCACATCACACTATTTCTGCATTCATGCTATAAACATGCTGTTGTGCTATCACTCTTTTGCTGTAGCACATCACTGTAATCTCCAACACACCCCATCTCACCATCTTTCCTATCATTGCCCCTTTGTGTCACATTATTGTGTTGCTTTATTTCCCTAACTCCTCATCACTTGGTGTATAGAGTATCTTATGGATCATACCACTCAGACCCTGCTGTGGTTGTGGTTGTACTTTCCCTTCACCTGCCACAGCACCTATCAGTGGTCTTAAACCCCAGTCTTGTCAACTTTGCAATCTAGGGATTGTTGACACTGATTGTTCTCTGACTAATCATCCTTCCTATTTTGATCTACTGCATACACACACACACATACACACACTACTGTAGTTGGTTGGTGCTGTTGAAAGATGGGCAGCATCACAAACTGTAATAGACTTGTTTGGAGACAGAAGTGGCTTTATAGGCCAAGATGTAGATAAAGCCAGAAGAGGACTATGGTCCAGATGTCATACATGACTAGAGAGATAGATGAGGCCTGTAAGATGTGAGAAGAGGTGTACCAGATGGTAGAGGGTACACAGAGAAAGAGAGAGCTGCATAGAGCAGGTGTGTCAGAAGAGGGTTGAGAGATACTCACCTTGGCACATGCAAAAGTGCTGAGGTGAGACAAAGACAAGGTAAAGAAGATATAGTAAGAGCAAGATAGAGTTTGAGAGGAGCTCAAACCATAAAGAGGAAAAGAAATAAGGACATGTAGGTATGTCCAGCATCATAAGATAGGTAAAAATCAACAGGTGCACACCTGACTATACTCATAAGGAATGCTAGCATAATTTACAAAACAAGAATCCTTTGCATTCTACTCCTTGCATATGGCCTGTTATCATCAGGGGTTACTCCTCTACTGCACTTTATTTAAAACTCAGACCTAAGCATTCATTAAAGACTTAAACCTAAGATCTCTACACTTCTAAGTGATCCTCATATAATCTTCAGAGAAATCTATCTCTTCATTATATCTTTGATCCCACTTATCATCATCATCATCATCATCATCATCATCACCATCATCATCATCATCATCATCATCATCATCATCATCATCACCATCATCATCATCATCATCATCATCATCATCATCATCATCATCATCATCATCATCATCATCATCATCATCATCATCATCAGACATATCATCATTAATGTCATTGTTTCCAGGAGTACACAGGCCACTCTTAGCAGGAAGGAGCTGATAACTACAAGAGGTGGGCCATGATGGTCAAGTCAGCATTAATCATCATGGGTATCTGGTACACCATCACTACTCCTAAGCCTCCACCAGCAGTCAGCATGGGTCAATCCTCAGATGGGACAACAACTCACACACTAATGAATGAAGCAGAACATGCTGCCTGGGAAAATGACAACCTCACAGCAAAGGCTGTCATCTCAATGGGCACTGCTGACACTCTAAGTGCACTCATCCAGGATGACACACTCACTGCTGTGCATTCTGGGAAGGACTGCTCAATGTATACAAGAAACAGTCAGCAATGGCAGCCTTTATAGACTTCCAAGCACTCTTTCAGACTCACCTCAATTTCTCCTCACCACTCATTCCTCAGCTTGATGTGATGATGCTCATTTGTGACAAGCTTTCCAGGTAAGGGGTTACCATATCAGAACAATGCATGTGCTTTCTGATGCTCCAAGCACTCCTTCTGCATTGGGGACATCTTGCTTCAGCCATCCTAGCAACCACCAACATCTCCCAAATTAGTGCAGCAAATGTCTGTGCCCAGTTGCTAGATGAAGAAGTGTGTACCAAATCTCACCCCACCTTGGCAGCTTTTGGACAAAAACCACCCTCACAGCACAACACTCTCTACTGCTCCCACTGCAAGTGTCAGAATCACATCATAGAGACCTGCTGGGCACTGCATAGGGTTCCTTAGGAAGTGCAGCTTAAGAGAGAGAAAGATAAAGAAAGGGAAAAGGGAGATGCAAAAATCAATATTATGTCTTCTAGTACAAACTCTGCAGAGGAACTCACCACATGCTTCTGTCTTGGGGATTCATCCCACCTCTGGATGATGGATTCAGGTTGCACTGACCACATATCACCTCATCACAATGACTTTAATTTATCAACCAGAGTTTATGTGCAGAGTATTGCTTGGTGACAGCTCTACTATATCCTGCACTGAAAAAGGGACAATACACTGCTCTGCCAACAAACCAGATGGCACCACAAGTATAACTCTTACTGATGTATTACACATTCCACAAGCTGGAGGACAGTTCCTGTCTGTCAGGGAGCTTGACACCTTAGGTTTCTGTACCACCTATGCAAATGGGACCTGCACCATGTCAAAGACTGGTGTAACTTTCTGCATGGGATTCATATGTCATGGAGCATACTGGGTACACTTACTACTGAAATTAGGGATACACACCTTGCACACTAGACCAACACTCCAAGTCTGGCATGAACAATTTGCCCACTTGTCTCCACATGTTGTGTCTTGCATCACTGACAAACAAGTCACAGGCTTTGTGCATGATTCCACCCCACCAACCTCCACTCTGACCTTGTTGGTCTTCTAGGAACTGTCTTGCTCATAGGCCACACTTACTCCATGACATTTCTTGATGACTTCTCTGGCTTTGGCACTGTCTACCTGTTGCAATGAAAATACCAGTTCCAAAGTGTCCTGTGTCACTATGTCTCCTGGTCTGAAGTGCAGATCACTCAACATCTCCACACTCTATGCACTGATCAGGGAGAGTACATAGGACATGAGGTAAAACAGCTCTTGGTGGAACAAGGGGTCATGCACCAATTCATGGTCCCATACACACTGCAGCAGAATGGCTGTGCAAAGCATTGGAACTGTACAATTATGGACCATGCACTCATGGTTCTTCATCATGTTGGTCTCTCTTCCAGGTTCTGGGAGTATGCAGTTTGGACTGCAGTTCACACCAACAACCTCTCACATATGCAATGTGAGGCCAATGGTAGTCAAGCCAAACAACAACTAAAAGGATGATGTGCACTATCCCAGAGCTATAGTAAGACAAGAAAGAATATATGCTACTGCATGATGAAACTGGGCAGCACAACAAGGGAAGCAAACATGATGACATAGAACTGATAAGTTTAGAGCTCAAGGGCCATTATAGCAGGAGACAAGGCTACAGCCTTGGTAAGACAGAGCAGAGGGCCTTAAGACCACATCTGTAAGATAGAGAAGATGTGTACCAGAGGGTAGAGGGTACACAGAAGAAAGAAAGAGCTGCATAGAGCAGGTATGTCAGAAGAGAGCTCAGGGAGCAGAAGAGATACTCACCTCAGTACATGCAGAAGTGCTGAGGTGAGAAGATGATGAGATAAAGAAGATATAGTAAGAGCAATATAGAGTTGAAGAGGAGCTCAAACCATAAAGAGAAAAGAAATACCAATAAGATGAGATAGAGATAAGCATACTTAATAAGTAAACAGTGTGATCAACATCATAAGGTAGTGAAAAACCAACACTGCACCTAGTGGATATCCCAGATGTTCAGAACTGGGGAATATCACGAGAAGTCCTATAGTATATATAGTACTAGTAATGTAGGGCAGGCTATAGGAGTCATCAGAGCTGCACAGTCATATAGTAAGTACTAACCAATGGCCAAAGGCCCTCATATGACAATAAGTAAGGTCCACAAAAAGTGTGAGAAAGCTTGGTGATACTCCACAGCAGTCATGGGAAAGCTGAGTGAGCATCTGCAGTCCAGATGGAAAAAGAGTCATAAGTACTTTGTAAATGGGCTGGTTGGGTATTGGACATCAGATGCATCATTGGCCAATGAATCCTGATAAGATAAGAGAAAGACTCACTTCATTAGACCAAGAGCAATAAGAGGATCTATAATGATATAAATACAAGTAAAATATGGAAAATATAGAGAAAAATGAGGAGAATAAAAGGCAGCCTGACATGTGATGCCTATATTGGTAGTGACCTGCCAGATGTCTCCCATCTCCATGTCTTCAGGTGTTTAGCATATGTGCATGAAGCTTGCTCCCCATACATGGCCCCTGGTGTTTGTGAGATATGAAGCAGGTATGAAAGGGTGGATATGCTGGGATCAGACCACTCACTGTCAGGTTGTCTCATGCAATGTTGTATTCAATGAACTGGCCTTTCCTACACTGGGGACAGGGCACTGCCCTGTCTTGGACTTCTTCCCTCCTGCTCTACCTCCTCCTGATGACTCTGATGATGAGGACCCTCCTGATGCTCCTTCTGTGGCCCATGGTCCCACCTTGGCCCTGCCTGACAAGGTCATGACTCCTGAGCCACCTGACTCCCCTCAACTGATTCCCTTCCTCACCTGTCACACATGCTGTGGCTGGCTCAGTGTCAGATTTTGGTGGGACAGAAACCTCTCACTATGCTGCTGCTGGGCCTGCTGAGGGAGACACACCTAGCACACTGCCTGGTGCCCCCATGCCACCTCCTCCTGTTTGTTGTGCCCAGCATATGCATCACAGCACTCCAGCCACTCCCATCAAAGCACCCACTGGTTTGGGCATCTGTGGTTCTCTTCAGGCCATCAGCAAGCACATTCTTCCCTGCCTGATGACAATGGACCTGTCCTGTAGCCTCACCACAACCTTCACCATCCCATGCACTTTGCTGATGGTGCTTATGGTGACAGACTGTTTGCAGATACTGAAGCTGCAGGGGGGGGGGCACTGATGTTGACAGCACCAACAATGACAATGATGTATTCTCCATGCCACATGCTGGCATGTTGTCAACTTCAATCTCTGTGATATTCTTCCACACCACCTTGTGCAACCTGCTGACTCTGAACCAAGCACTGTCCAGCACAGACTCAGACTCCTGGTGTGCTGCATGCAGCAAAGAATTAAATATGCTGTGTAAACTACATATGTGAGACCTTGTTGCTCTACCTAAAGGACAAACCTTGTGTCCAACAAATGGGTTTTTAACCACAAAGCCAATGGATGGTTTAAAGCCAGATTAGTTGTGAAAGGCTTTATGCAACAGTCCAGAGTTGACTATTCTCACCTGTTGTGCACTTTGAATCCCTCCACACCCTATTAGCAACTAGTATGAAAACCTGTTGCATTGCAACATGGAGTAATAGGACATCATCTGTGAAAGTATACATAGGTTGTTGCAACAAAAAATAGAAGAAAGACCAACATGATTGTACAGCCAAAGTACCCAGCCTACTTGCAGGCACAGCAATACTCATGGATACAGTAGCATAATTCAATACAGAAAAAACATAGTCTGAACATTCTGCCCAACATGTTATTGTTTAAAAAGATGGTATCTGTTATGAGGCACTTGCCTAGGCACCTTGTAACATGTTCTCTTTTCTTTTTCTTTTTCTTTTTTCTTTTTTCTTTTTTCTTACTTACTAGTAAAGTGTAGTATTATTACTACAAGTGTGAGCTTAGCTCCACTTTACTTAGTAAGGACTTACATTTTCTTTTCTCTTTTATAGTACTTAAGTATTTACATACTTATGTGTGAGCTTAGCTCCAGGTACTATATTAGACTTATCTTTTTCTCCTTTATCTCTTTATCTCTTTATTTATTTATTTATTATAACATTTACTTGCTAAGGATTATCATTATACAATTAGCAAGGACTCATCTTTTTGTCTTTATTTACTTCTGTTTATCTCTTGTTCATTTCATGCTAGTGGCTGAGCCACATGACTTACATTATGGATGCATCTTATTGTGCAATACTGCACATTACTGTGCAACTTTACTATACTTAGAACTCTAGTTTAGTATAAATAGTTGAAAGACTGGCAGTCTTAAACCCCAGTCTTGTCAACTTCACAATCTAGGGATTCCCCTACACTGTGCTTGATCTACACTCATCACTATCTTGCTTCACTCTAAAGAACTAAGTCTAAGATCTCTAAGTCACTTAAGCATCACTCAGACATCCTAAACTTGTCACACTGGATCTTCATTTAGTCATTGGTGGCATCATCCTCATCACTATCTTGTTGATCCCTCTCTTCATCATCATCAGGAATGGTTATTATGTCTATCAAGTGCATATCAACCACCTTGTTACCAGGGGTATTATCATATCAGAACTTCCCCAAGACCATCCAATAGGCTGCTCTTAGCCGTATCAACAGAATCCACCAAGAGGTTTGCAAAATGTCAAGATAGAGTAAACAATTGTAACATCAACTAATGAGACATGATTACAGTTGTATATATATTGCAACATAGAATAAAAGGAAGCAATGCTAGATCTAAACAGAAGTAGATGAACAATAGCAATAGGCACAAACTTGAATATAATTGATAGTTCTGTTGACAGAACATATACATTGCATTGTTTGTGTCCATCATACATGTCATGTTGCATGTTGTAGGGGAGTTGAGGCATTCTATGTGAGTTGAGGATGAATGAATGAAAGGAAAAAGAGCATATGATGTCCATCTGCTGGCATGCACCAGCACAGCTTTCCAAGCCAAAGCATGGCATCAAGTACCTCATATTCTCCTTCACAATGATGATGCTGCACTCAGGTGCACACAATGACTGGTGAGTGCAAGATGTTGATCAGACCCATGTCACTGCTGTGTCAACAGCATGCAGCCCCCTACTCACCTGCACAGCTGCAGTTCAAACAGCATGCACTCTGCCAGCACTTATTCCCAGTTGAGGTCCAAGCTGCACAAGCAACAGCTTACCACTGTTATGCCTGGCAGCTCCAGCACCTAGTGAGTGTTCACCAATCCCATGCCTGGTCAATGTGACATCATGGCAGTCAAGGTTTGTGTCTTTTATTGATATATATATACCCTGTCTTCTGCAGCATTGATCCTGTACCATGCACTGACATTGCTGCTAGGGTGCAAAGTCTTCCATCAGGGCAAAGACCAGCACTTTTCTCAGGAAAATGCTTGGTCAGGGTAGTGGCAGAGAATGATGGGTACATCCCCACATTTGTGCCTATGTGCCCATTTCAATAAGGACTATTACTTTATGTGTCATGCTTATTAGAGGATAGATGCCATCTGACACAGGATTGGTACATCCCATATGTGAACTTGGTCAATGTTGGGCACACTGCTGGGGCACATGATGAGTGTCCACTTCTCTGATTTGTACATCCTCCTTTATTTTTGTTCTCCTTCTTACTATCCAATGTCCAAGGCACACTGCCCAGCTGCACACCCACATCACCACTGTCTCAACAGTGTGCTACCCCATATCTGTCCACATCACCACTGTTTGAATGGTGTGTGGCCACTACCACCCCACCCACACCACCACTGCATGACCAGTGCATGACCACCACCTACCCACCCACACCATTTCTGTGCCAATACAGCATGGCCATGGCCTCCTTGGCCACACCACTGCTGTACCAGCACAGTGTGACAACTTGCTGGTCTGCTCTGCCCACATCCACTCAAGACAACATAGGCTATTGGTAAGTATGTCTTATTGTGCCCACTCACATGCCTGCAACATCACTACTCCATTCTCCCCCACCAAGACTGGCAGACAGCAGGGTACCTGCCCTGTGCCTGCTCACTGAGGATGAACACCCACTTGAGGAAGATGAGTGCCCCACCTCCTGGGATTGTATGACCCAATCTGACAATCAAGTCCCCCAGCACATGGAGTGCACACTGTGCCATGCTGCACAAAAAGTTCCCCAACAGGTGGGTACCACCATGCAAGTGTTACAAGGCACTTGCTTTGGCACCTCATAACACTTTTCTTTTTTCTTTTCTTTCTGTTTCTTTTCTTATATTCTACTTACTAGTAAAGTGTAGTATTATTACTACAAGTGTGAGCTTAGCTCCACTTTACTTAGTAAGGACTGATATTTATTTTCTCTTTTATAGTATTTAAGTATTTACATACTTAAGCTTAAGTGTGAGCTTAGCTCCAGGTACTATATTATACTTATCTTTTTTCTCTTTATCTTTATTTATTTATTATAACATTTACTTGCTAAGGACTATTACTATACAATTAGCAAGGACTCTCCTTTCTTGTCTTTATTTATCTTTGTTTATATCTTGTTCATTTTGTGCATGTGGCTAAGTCACATTACTTACACAATGGATGCAACTTACTGCACATTTCAGTGTATTGCTGTGCAATACTGCACTACTGCACAACCTTACTATACTTAGGACTCTTGTTTTGTATAAATAGTTGAAAGACTGGTGGTCTTAAACCCCAGTCTTGTCAACTTTGCAATATAGGGATTCTCCTATACTGTGCTTGATCTAAGCTCACTATTCATCTTGCTTCACTCTAAAAGAACTAAGTCTAAGAAGTCTAAGTTACTTTTAAATGTCACTTAGACTTCCTACACTCATCATTCTGGATCCTCATTTAGTCATTGGTGGAATTATCCTTATCACTATCTCATTGATCTCTCTCTTCATCATCATCAGGAACAAATATTATGCCTATCAAGTGTACCTCAATCGCCTTGTTACTGTTGGTTTTTCACTACCTTATGATGCTGATCACACTGTTTTTACTTATTAAGTATACTTATCTCTATCTCATCTTATTGGTATTTCTTTTCTCTTTATAGTTTGAGCTCCTCTTAAACTCTATTCTGCTCTTACTATATCTTCTTTACTTTGTCTTTGTCTCACCTCAGCATGTCTGCATGTGCTGAGGTGAGTATCTCTTCTACTCTCTGAGTTCTCTTCTGACATACCTGCTCTATGCAGCTCTCTCTCTTCTGTGTACCCTCTACCCTCTGGTACACATCTTCTCTATCTTACAGCCTGGTCTCTTACTATAATGGCCCTTGGGCTTTACACTTATCAATTCCATGTCATGGTGTTTGCTTCCCTAGCTGTGCTGCCCACTTTCAACAGTTACCAGGGGTATCATCATATCAGACCTTCCCTAAGACCATCCAACAGGCCACTCTTAGCAGCAGACAGAGTTAGGAGACTTGGAGGACATGATGGAGGTGGAGACAGGGCTGGGGAGGGCATTGGGATCCTTTGTGACAGCAGCAGGGGATGACATACTAGGGTGATGGGGCAGGAGGGCAGGGACTTGGGAGGTGGTGAGGGCAGTGTTAAGTGTGTGTGGGGAGGGGACAGCCAACCACTGACATTTCAGTTCAAGGAGCTGGAGACAGAGCAGCAGCAAGTCACCTTGAACAAGCAGATCAGGCTGCTTGAGATGAACTCACAAAGAAAGTCAGTTGCATGGGGTGTTGTGGCCTTTGCAGTGGTATTCAGCATGATGTGAGTCTTACATTTCTAGTTTTGATTGGGTCATGACAATTAATGAATTGCCTGCAGGACATTCTTACTGAACCTGTGGCTGTAAATCCATTCCTTGACTGACAGCCCAACTGCCAGTCTGCCCACATGTATTTCCAATGTTTTCTTGCATTCACACTGAGCATCCTGCATCCCCACACAACCAGCCCATGTATTTGTTGATGATGTATATTACTGGTATATTGTAATGGTATACTACATGGTATTATCCTTCACAGATATTGCAGTCTACAAATACAGTCAGGGACATATGTGGCAGATTACAGCAGTTCTTCCAATATTCAGTCATATTGGTGGGTAAAATGCAAGTTATGTGATGATGGGAAGTCAGTAGAAGTGCCTAGCAGACAAGCAGACTGCACAGCAGTGTGTGGCCCAGTGTGCATGTGAGCCCCATGCATATATCAATGTGGTGCAGTACATGCAGCACATCATCAAAGTGACTTCATCAATCTCTCTTCTTCCCTCTTTCCACCTGCCTACTCTGGGACCTCTCTGTCTGGCTTATCTTATTAAACTGTTTCTCTCTCTTTTGTGAAGAAACATTTTGCTTCCTTTCTGTCCAAAGCTTGCTTTGGGTGGTTCTTTCAGAGTGACCAAGCCTATATAGATTTGTGAAGTCTACCAGCACAGCCTTAGTTTGCTGTTGCCAAAGGCAGTTGTTCATTCAATTACTGGACCTCTCTTAATCTGTGGTGTTCAGCTGCTTGCTCTCAATCTCACTTCCACCTGTTTAACAGAATGGGGTGATACCTGAGTTGCACCTTTTTTAATAAAGGCTATAAGCATTGTGATCTGACACTGCCTTGTGGCAATTTCCTCTGACTGTGACTATCTGGGGTGTGTGGAGGATCTGGCAACTCTATCTCTGGCTCTGGCTCTGGCTCTGGCTCTGTCTCTGGCTCTTGGTTTTTTTTACAGCTGCCTTTCTTTTTCAAATGGAAAACAATTCAAGGTATTTCATTATTACTGATTTGACTGCATTATACTTTTCTTAAATATATACTTTTCAGCCCTGGACCTCTTGAATACTGGCCACAATCCCCAAATGTGCAACAACATGGTGGTCAATTGCCTGGGTATGTCTCTTCAGTTTTTTCTTCTCATTTTCTTCTTGCTAAAATTTATTTCATCATCTTTTCAGTGCAGAATCACCTTCTGCCAACCAGAGTCCTCAAACCCAACATGATGCATTGCCTGGGTATGTCTCCTTCAATTTTAATATTTTATTTTATTCTTTGCTGACATTCTATCATCTTTTCAGTCCAGAACTGCCTGCTGCTAATCAAAACCCTGAGGTCCAGCATGAGGATGCAATCAGAGGTATGTCATCATGCATCACATAGACCTCTCAATTCTGTGTAACCAACTCCATTGCTCCTTTTCCTTAGATCACCACCACACACTCCTGAGTGCACTCACCAAGCCCAGTGTGAGCAAGATAGGAGGCAACATGAGCAACAAATGACATCACCATCATCATGTCATGCCCAGCAAAGGGATCCTCCTGTGGGAAACATCCCACAGCCTAACTTTGACCAAGTGCCACAGGCTGCTCCTCTCCCTGCCCCCCTCTCCCAGAACCCTCCTGCTCCTGCATATCCTGCTCCTATCCCCCATAATCCCCTTGCCCCTGCATTTGTTTATTATCCTGCTCCTCTCCACCCACAGCATCCTCCTCTTCCCCCTCCAGCATGGCAATATCAGGCTGTACAATATTATATCCCCCCTAACTACAATCCAGCACAATACATGTACCACCATCCATACCCATATGGATATCAGCCTATGCTTTTTCCATTTCCATATCCACACAATCCACCTGTCCCTGTTCAAGGGCATCCTGGGGTTCCTGGACCAGTCAATCCACCACAGCAGCAGCAGCAGCACACCAATCATGGTCAACAATTGCATCAGGGCCTTCAACAGCATCATGCTGAGTGGGTGAATCAGTGCAAAGCACAGGCTGCAGCTGAGAGAAATCAATCTGCAAATGTCAGAGATCACAGAAGCAATCTTGGAGAGCAGCAGGAGGGTCATGTACAGGTTGCTAAGAGCAGCCTATTGGACAGTCTTAGGGAAGGTCTGATACAATGATACCCCTGGTAACAAGGTGATTGAGGTATGCTTGATAGACATAATAACCATTCCTGATGATGATGAAGAGAGGGGTCAACAAGGTAGTGATGAGGATGATACCACCAATGACTAAGTGAGGATCCAGTTTGATGAGTTTAGGAAGTCTGAGTGATGCTTAAGTGACTTAGAGATCTTAGACTTAGTTTTTAGAGTGAAGTGAGATGAATAGCAAGCTTAGATCAAGTGCAGTATAGGAGAATCCCTAGATTGTGAAGTTGACAAGACTGGGGTTTAAGACTGCCAGTCTTTCAACTATTTATACAAAACTAGAGTGCTAAGCATAGTAAAGTTGTGCAGTAATGTGCAGTATTGCACAGCAATACACAGAAATGTGCAGTATTGCACAGTAAGTCATGTCTGTTGTGTAAGTAATGTGACTCAGTCACATGCACAAAATGGACAAGAGATAAACAAAGGTAAATAGGAACAAAAAGAGGAAGTCCTTGCTAATTGTATAATGATAGTCCTTAGCAAGTAAATGTTATAATAAATAAAGAAAAGAAAAGGAGAAAAAGATAAGTCTAATATAGTACCTGGAGCTAAGCTCACACTTAAGTATGTAAATACTTAAGTACTATCAAAGAGAAAAGAAATGTAAGTCCTTGCTAAGTAAAGTGGAGCTAAGCTCACACTTGTAGTAATAATACTACACTTTACTAGTAAGTAAGATAAAGAAAAGAAAGAAAAAGAAAAAAAGAAACATGTTATAAGGTGCCAAAGCAAGTGCCTCATAACACATGTCAGTCATATTGTAGTATATATATATTGATCACAATCTGATCTTTCATTTATATCCTTGCATTAGGTCTTGGAACAGCAAGTCATCACAGAAAATGCACAGGGAATTGCAACAGCACATTCACAATAGCCAGCACAGGTCAGTAATTGCAACATATATATTTAAATTTGACCATGGGCTCATTTGTGCTGATTTTTCTAGGAGGAGGAGCAAATTGGAGAACAGGCACAGGATGCAGCACAGGACCAGGACCAGCATCAGCAGCTATCTCAGGAGCATGCCCAGGATGTGGACTTCAATGTCCAAATGTCTCAGCACCATCAGCCTCAGCAAAATGATCCTGAAGTGGATCAACCACAGCCTCCTGCACATCCCCCACTCCCCATCCCCCTTGGCTGTCAGGAATATCACAAGCCTGAACACTGCCATAACCTTGGTCCAATGAATGTCCAGTGCCCTCATTGTCATGCTCTTCACTTCCTGCCTGAGAAATTGACTACATCATCTAATGTTCATCCTCACTTTGGCATGTGCTGCCTGCAGGGCCAGATCCAGCTCCCTCCTTTTGCTCAGCCACCAGCTACCCTCTCCAAGTTGTTGAAGGGTAGTGATCCACTTGCAAAAAGGTTCAGGAGAAACATATGCCAATACAATGCTGCGTTTGCATTCACATCTGTTGCTGCAAATGTCAATGATGCTGTCCTTGCTGGGTCTGGGCCTTATGCATTCAGACTTCATGGTTCCCTTCATCACAAATGGGGGCCCTCCTGCCAACTCCTGGAGTCACACCACACTATGCCCAGCTCTATGTCATTGATCCTGACATTGCTGTCAATGCACACTTGGCCAACAACCCTAATCTTGACCCATTCACCATGACTGATCTCCATGCCATGCTACTTGCCACCAACCCATACATCAACATATACAGGCAAGCTCATGAGATCCTCAAGGACAAGGCTCCAGAAGAGCAGGTCAATGTGGCTGCTTGCATCACTGTGGACCCAAATACAGATCTGCACAGATACAATGCTCCCACTGCAAAGGAGATTGCTGCCATCATTCCTGGAAGTGGAGGAGCACAAGTGGACTTGCATCATGATATTGTTGTGTGCCTGCATGGAGGTAGCCTTAAGAGGATCAGCCATCTGCATCACAGTTATTCCCCATTGCATTATGTCCTCCTCTTCCCCAAAGGTGACTCTGGCTTCCACCTCAATATACCATCACAGCCAGGTCCAAGTGGTCAGATGTGCTGCAAGAATGTCTCTCAGCACTCCTACTATGCATACTGTGCCTTCACCAGACACAATGAGGCAGACATCATCTTCCACAGTGGCAAGCTCTTCCAGCAGTACTTGGTGGATGGCTGGGCATCAATTGAGGAGAGCAACCTTTACTGGGCCAGATCTCATCAAAAACAGATATGTGCAGATCTGTACAAAGGGCTTCAGGATGCAGTTCATGGCAACCAAGATGGTGCTCCAGTAAATCTTGGACAGCAGGGTCAGCACATTATCCTTCCCTCCACCCACCAGGGCAGTGCAAGGCATATGTACCAGCTCTTCCAAGACTCCATGGCCATTTGTCATTATGGGCACAAACCAGACATCTTCCTCACCATGACTGCAAACCCCAACTGGCCTGAGATCCAGGAGGCCCTCCTCAAATATGATGATGGCACATCCCAGACTGCTGCAGATTGCCCTGACATTGTTGCTTGCATCTTCAACCAGAAGAAGAAAGCCCTGCTGGATGACATCAAAGCTGGGCTGTCTGGAGAGCTGGCTGGCAGTGTCTACACCATAGAGTTCCAGAAGTGTGGCCTCCCTCACATGCATCTCCTCATCTTCCTGAAGACCCCATACAAGATCTGTGATGCCAATCATGTGGACAGCATTGTCATAGCACAGCTCCCTGATCCTGCCCTCCATCCAAAGCTCCATGAGTCCATCACCAAGTACATGCTTCATGGTCCCTGTGGTGCTCCTGACTATGTCAAATCCCCTTGCATGGAGAAGGATAAGAACCAGCAATGGCATTGCAGCAAGTGTTTCCCCAAGGGCTTTTGTGAGGAGACTCACTTTGGGGAGGATGGATACCCAGTCTATGCCAGGCCATACAATGGGTGCACCTTCACAAAGCACCTCAGCCAAGATAAGGTCCATGTGTTCACCAACTGTGATGTCATCCCATACAACCCCTACCTGCTTGCAAAATATGCCTGCCATATCAATCTGGAGATCAGTGCCTCAGTCAAGGCAGTCAAGTACATCCATAAGTACATCTACAAGGGTCCAGATCAGGCTACTGTGCAGGTTGGGGATGTGGATGAAGTCCAGGACTACATTGATACATGCTACATTGGTCCTTCAGAGGCATGCTGGCACATGTTTGAGTTCTCCATGTACCAGGAGCTCCCCACAGTCTATCACCTTCCTGTCCATGTGGAGAATGAGCAGTAGGTCTACTTCCAAGCAAGTGATGACCCTGAGGAAGTCCTGGAGCACCCCTCTGCTAAGAAGACCCACCTGACAGAGTGGTTCAAGGCCAACCAGCAGCATCCTGACACTGCCTGCCAGTACCTCTACCAGGACTTTCCTCAGAAATTTGTATGGGACTCCAAGGGGCATCAGTGGAAGCCAAGACAGAGGGGTTTTGCCATTGGCCACATGTACTTTGTCCATCCATCTGCTGGGGAGTACTTCTACCTCAGGATGCTTCTGACCATCATCAAGGGGGCAACAGACTGGAAGGATCTGTGCACTTGCAATGGGGTGGTTCATGCAACCTACAAGGCTGCCTGTCTTGCCAGAGGTCTCCTGGAGGATGAT
>QLPN01021827.1:2888-13064 GCA_003314395.1 Albatrellus ellisii
CCGCGTCATCAAAAGCACATATGGCGGGAATTTATTCACTGCTGATGATGTGATGTACCTCAAGAAATACATCGACTATTGTCAAGAACAAGGGATGGTGCTGAGCTTGCGTGAGATCTGCGAACATGTTGCCGTCAAGGTACGCCTGGGTATCCACCGTTGACCAGCCACAATTTATGTCTCGTTTTCCCTAGGCCCCACACCATACGTATGCGAATTCGCTTGTAATTACTTTCACCCGCTAATCTTGCTTTGCCAGTTTCTACTCTTGGCGCCGCTATTGTAACAAGCATCAAATTCGTCTCGGGGGCTACGCCATGGCTATGGGCCGTGGAAGCAACGAGGATGGAGAGCAACAGGAAGAAGAACAGCGGGTACTTGCAGGACCCGGTCCCGGCGCCATCGCTGCAGCAAAGGCTCGTGTACGAGCCGAAGGTCAAGTCAACCGTACACGATCGCCGTCACCCCCACGTGCGCTATATCGAAGTACAACCGGCAAAGGGGTCGCATTTACAGACGAGGATGTTACGTTCTTGATACGGCTTCTCGAGTATAGAAAGTGGGTGCCGGAGTGTCTTTGATAGCTTACATATTAACTCCTATGGCCGTTAGATCACAGGGTAAACTCGACATGGTCGCCTTTTGGAAAGAAATTGCTGCAAAGGTAATTTCTCAGCTTCTGGGAGAAGCTGTTCTGAATATTAACTGACTCACATACTGCGATCTAGGCTCCTCACCACTCCCGGGCATCCTGGATGAAGTTTTACCGAAGGCACAAACACGAGCTCAATCATACAGAGGAAGACGAGCCCTTGCCCCAGCCACCCGAGAAGAAAATGCGTTATAGCCACACCGACGATGTATTGCTCGCAAAATACTTCTGTACGAGGCCGGATGGGACCTCTGACAAGATTTTCCAGAATTTCGGACGTATGGTATGTCAAGGACAACCCTGTTTCTGTGCGGGGGTAGAATGGAGTATGCTGTGTGCTGACGCTGCCTTGTTCACAGCGTCCTCACCATCCGTGGAAGGGCTGGCAGGAGCATCATCGCATTCATAAGGCAAAGATAGACCACCTCATTCTACGTCTAGAAAACGGAGAAAACATAGATATCGAGCCACTTGCGGATGGATAGACGTATTTCTGTACACGGTAATCGTCTGAAGACTTCCTCCGGAGAGCCGCTTCTTTGAATAATACTTATTCAATGGTAGTGTGTGTAAATTACAGTTGATAGTATGGGCTTTCAGAGGACCCTTCGCGATCCGGCCATATTTTGGACCTGAGCAATTGAAGATCTACTGCAAAACTCTGGATACAGTAACGCGTCCTCAATCTCAGATATAACCTGCGACACCTTGGCGCACCACCCCTAGCGATTGCTTGTGTCAAGTATAGATGCACGACACGCGGTCTTAGAGAGCCTTTAGAGCTCGGGATTAGAATCGTTCGTATGTACACTGTAGTACAGTGGTCTACATTCGGAACCATTAGATCTCATTGTGATTGTTAAACAAATGTCGGAGTCTACATACATTTCATCGAACTTTCCTCTTGATCCTTCGCGAAAGGCGATCATCGGTTTGTAACGCCTTCTGAAGTATAAAGATGAAGGCCAGCGTGTAGACAACGAACGTGAGAACTTCCACTGTTCCCGCAACGTCCAAGTTGCCGACAGGAAATTGTAACGTGTGCGTTGGCCCAGAATGACTATCTCGGGAGTCATGAGCGAAGAATAAGGCCTGATGGTAGAAGATACTGCGGAGAGATGAAGGCGGATGCTCAAATGGACGAAGAGAAGGTATGGTCGCTAACTAATGTTTTCAGTAATTTTCAATCTAAAGCGAAACCAACGTACATTGTTCCACACACGCCCAAAATGCCTCACTGGGGGTGAAATTTACATTGACAAGAAGGGATCCATTCTGAACCTGGGATCTGGGGGGAGAGTAACGGGCATGCAGAGGGATAGAGATGTTGATATGGCGCGTCCAAGCTTGAGAGGTCTTCGTGGATGCATTCATTAGGACCAAGGTAGAATCGCCGCTGGAGTGAATGAGAGCAGGCAATTCAAGATCATACGTCCCATTGAACAGTGAGGCAGTGAAAGATTGGCGATGTTCTCGAAGTTCGTAGGGATCGACGTATACAAGTGAGGGAAGAAGTTGAAAAAAATGTAGAGAACACGAAGCCGGAGGGTCATAGTCTAAGGTCAAGGCGAAGTCGAGGGTGGTATGAAAACTTTGATGAATGGGTATCGTCGAGGACGGGGATACCATGTCGTCGAAGCTTCAGAAACGATGCGTCCCATTCAGATTCTGCCGCCACGGATCACAGTACCTCGCTGATGATTCCTCAATCTCTTAGCAGACCAAGCAAAGTCTTCAGTCTTAATTATGCCAGGTGAGACATTCTCATGCAGCATCCAGGTCAATGAAAGAGAATCAAGTCTTCGAAGAGGGGGAACAGTCCCAGTTCCAAATGAAGTACTGATGTCCCGACGCCAATTACCCCTAAAGCTTGCTGTAACTCCTGGTCCGTGCATGTCACAAGGGAGACAATAGAATAATAGAGACATCCATACATCAGTAAATACTACTACCAGTGGTATATCCAGACAGCCACGCGTGGTATAGAGATCGTTCGCTCGAACACGCACACATAGCACAGACTAAGCACGCTTTCCAGATCGTCAGTCAACAACACCGCCCGCTGCACCTCAAGAGTCCGTGTTCACGCTGCCCACCTCAGCGGTTTCGCGCCGGTGGCTCGATTGCAGACCCTTCTCTTCACCCCCCGCCAACCTCTCGTCCTCCGCGATCGCCACCCCCTCGGACCGCCCCCGCCACTTCCCCTTCGCCACACCGTAAGGGTCCGCCTCCACGCCACGGTGCAGCGCCCGCTCCAGTACCTTCTCCCCACGTCTCTTCAGCCGCAACATCATCGCCCCCTGCAGCGAGTCGATGTATGACTCATACTTCACAATCTCCGTCAGCAGGTACTGCGACTTCTTCTCCCAGTTACCCAGCGCCTTTCCTGAGTTTGCCGACCGTGAAGGGTACTAGGAAGGAAGTACTCAGTATTTGCCAACGCATGCAGGCCACGAGCAACTAGGGCACGCACCAGCGCCATCATGGGGGCCCGCAGTTCGTTGTGCCGTTGCAGGTCCTCCGTCAGCGATGCCACGTGCTTCCGCAACGCATCCAACTGTGTCTCCTCGTCATGCATGCTCGCCACCGACGGCGGCAGTGGCGGCTTCCACTCATTGATGATGGTCTTCTCCGCCCATGGCGAGCTACCTGCCCGCACTGTTGCCAGCCCGTCCCGCCGCCCGAGCCCAAGCCGGCTGCGGTTGCTGCGCCCGCTCCGCACGCTCATGTTGTCCGCATAGTCCATTGCTGCTGACTCGTCGTCCGAGATCGACCGCCCGTGATACAGCGGGTCCGACACCCGGTTCCACCCGTACTCCATGTTCGACACGCCCCCGCTCAGCGGCTCCTTGCTCTGCCGCGCCGCCCAGTAGTTGCACGTAGACACCCACTCGTTCACCAACTCTTCAGTGCCTGCCTGAAAGAAATACACCCCACTGTTCGCGAGTGTTAGTACCATGCAGTATGGACGCTGGCGGTTGTACCCCGGCGGCGGCAGTGCATGCGCAAGCGAGTGCGCCAGCTGGACCGTTCCCATCAGCACCGCATTTTCCTGTGAATCCATCCATTCAACACGACCATCCAGACTTGCACCCTAGTCCAAGCACTCACCAGCCAATTTCCGCCGCCGACGACCTTGTTTCCGCCGCCGGCGTGCTCGCCGAACGTGAACATGCTCAACTCGCCCTTCTGTATGACAACGAACACGTCCACCCAGGCCTTCGACCGCGCGCGCTTGCCCAGAGACTCGTTGTACTGTTTCCGGCACAGCATGCCCTCCTTCGCCCACGGCGGGCCCAGCAGCGCGAGCTCCTCGTCCGTGATGCTGATCGTTGTCGACTCTGAATCGTGGCTTTGGTGGCTCCGATCGTCGTCCTCCTGCGCCTCGCGGATGATCGTATGCGACAGATTCGACGCGAACCCGAGTGTGGGAGCGAGGAAGTTCGCCGTGGAGCCGTGCATCTAGAGCTCGGGGTGAATAAGTACTAGCTGCATCGCCGAAGTGACTCACCTCATGGGATGTAGCGAAGCTTGGCGCAGGGCTGGCGCGCCCGTCGATGCTGCTGTTGCTGCTGTAGGGGCTCACGCCCTGCTGAGCACCAAGGATTGACTGTATGCCTCGGATGCTGCCGCGCTTGAATGTCGTCAATCGGTCTGGCTGCGCGCGCGCGCCCCGGTTGTGTACTACTGCGCGGCCAATAGCAGTCAGCCCCACATCTACGCAGTATGAATCATTATGACACTACCTAGTGGCTGAAGCACCTGCTGGTTCTTGATAGCGGAGTATATGTCCTGTGCCAAGGTTAGCATGAACTGACGGATACGGTGTGAAACGAACCTTAAGTAGGCTCTCCATATCGCTCTCCCAGTTCCGATCGTACACGACGGGCGAGACAAGCGTGGTAGGCGTCTTGATGTCTGCGCTAGACATGTTCGTGCTCGAATCCAACCCCGTGCTGTCGTTGGGCGGGTGTTGGGTCTCCGTGCTGCCGCTGCCACTGCTCTGCACTGTGGCGGAGCCTAGCGACGACCCCAGGCTCGCGATGACCGTATCACGCGTGACGCTGTTCCAGCTCGTAATGCTGTCACTGCGCTTCTTGCACTTCCTAACCATGTTACCTGTGTCAGACGTCGGGCTGCGCACGCTGCTGCTGTCGTCGTACGTCAGGTCCGACGTCGAGCCTTGCCCGGGGCGATTCGGTTGTAGCTGCATCTGGATCGTCGCGAGCGTGTTGCGCACGAACTGCGCGCGCGACATGCGCGTCGCCAGGTCTGCGACGTGCAAGTCTGTGTTCAGCAGAAGGAGGGAGTAGGAGACGGCGTGCACGACGCCTTGTGAACGACACGCGATCAGTACCAGTAGCAACACGAATATGGCGACAAGGCTCACTTGCATTGCCAAACAGGCTCCCGGGATTGCACTCCCAGTATCGCCGGGCAAACTCATCCAGGATTCTGTCCACTTGCTGCGTCTCCGCCTTCAGATATAGCTTGGCACACAGACGTCTGACTCGCATGCAGTTAGCCCCCCCCACCCCCCTGTCCACGTATATGCAACCTACCTGAACGCCAAATCGAGCCGCAGTCCTAAGAAGTCGAAGTTGTCCATGTACGCTCGCAAGGCAAACTTGTTCACCCGCCCACTACCGTGACACAGATGGCGTCAGCCCGCTGGGCAAGGTACGATGTTGCTCCATAACTCACATTCCGCCAAGCCACTCAGCAATCTTCTCCTTGGCCAAAAAGTCCTCATCCTCCGCCCAGCACCGCGCCGCCAAGTCCTTCCCCTTCGTCTCCACATCGACCGGATTATCGCGTGCAGTTGTCACGTTGTCTGAAACGAACCGGCGCAGCGCCAGTGCCCCCGAAGTGAGATCCTGTTGGGACATGGCAGAGAGCGGCGCAGGCACTGCCCCGAGCACACAACAACCAGCATCATCACCCAATCAGAAGAACGAAGAGGAAA
The DNA here is from genome assembly GCA_003314395.1 of Albatrellus ellisii. NCBI lineage: Eukaryota > Fungi > Basidiomycota > Agaricomycetes > Russulales > Albatrellaceae > Albatrellus > Albatrellus ellisii. The sequence continues at coordinate 8,507 of QLPN01021827.1, forward strand.
AAGAAAAAGGTGCATACCGACTTGGCCGTCGTCCCCATCGCGGATGAGCGACGGCTCCGAGTTGAACGCCGCAGAGCGTGGCTGAGCCCAGAGCCTGCTCGAGTCGCGCGAGGACGTGTGTCCGTGCGCGCCCGGTGACCCGGGCTGTCGTGGGCAGCGTGGGCCAGAAATGCGCGGCACCGAGCCTGACGGGAACGGACGGGGCCCTATGAGACTTGGGCGGCCACGGATGGGCGTCGAGAGCGACGAGGAGCGGGGCGGGATGATGGGGGCGTTGTCGGTGGCGGTGGAGTCTCGTGAGGACGCGGGCCAGGCGTCGTCAGTATGGGCGGCTAGTTCGAGAGTGACGATCGGCAGGCTGGCCGGGGCGGCGCTGCCAGGCAGTGGAGGATGCGGGCGAATGTAGCGCTTGGGCGGGGTGGCGGGCACACGGAGGTCGAGGGAGGAGGAGGAGATGGGGTCGAGCTGAGAGAGTTGGCCTCGGAAGTCGGAGAGGATACCATGCAGCGAGTCCTCGCTTGTTTTCCCGGCCGAACGCGACGGGAGCGGAGTGTCGACAGACATGGCCTTTTTCGCCGTCTCGATCTCGCCAACACTCATACTTCGCCTTTTGGTGTGGTTGGAGAAGCGGGCGATGGCGTCAGACCTGGACTTGATGGTCTGATCGGGGGGGTGTTCGACGAGGACAAGGGACTTGTCGTCGAACACCACGTCGCTGCTGCTGCTGTCGTCCTTTTGGATGGGTGGGAGGGGCTTGATGGTTTCGCGAGGAGTAGAGGAGGTGCTGAAGACATCGGTGTCGGGAGAAATCACTGGGGAGCGGCGAGAGTCCTTAGGTAATGGGGGGATGGGAGGGAGAGGGTGCGGCATGGAAAGGAACATGGTGGATGGAGTGGACGGGGTAGAGACGGCATCTGTCCTCTAATAAGTAGGGCACATAAAGTAATAGTCATTATTGAAATGGGCGCGTAGGCACGAATGTGGGGACGTACCGATCGTTCTCGGCCGCTACCCTGACCAAGCATTTTACCGAGCAAAGCGCTGGTCTTTGCCCTGACGGAAGACTTTGCACCCTAGCAGCGACGTCAGTGTATGGTACAGGATCAACGCTGCGGACGACAGGGTATATATATATCAATAAATAAAAAAACGGACCTTGACTGCCGCGATGTCACGTTGACCGGGCATGGGATTGGTGAACACCCACTCGGCGCTGGAGCTGCCGGGCATGACGGCGGTAAGCTGTTGCTTGTGCAGCTTGGACCTCGACCGGGAATAGGTGCTGGTGGGGGGTATGGGGGATGTCGGGCTGGGGGCGCCGGCTGAGGAAGTGGATGAGCGTTGGCGGCCAGTGCGAGGTGAGTCAGAGCCAGCGGTACTAGTGCCGAGGGAGGGGTTGGAAGGACCGGGATGGCCGCCTCCAGGGAGGGGCGGGGGAGGGTCGTGCTGCTGTTCTTTAAAGTGTGCAGGCAGGGCACTGCCGCGTTGCTTCGCCTTGCGGACGAGGGTGGCGAGATCTGGGCTGCTGGCAGTGCCAGGGGAGCGGTACATGGAGCGACGCTTGGTCTGGTATTCGGGGTTTTCGGCGTCGCAGAAGGAGGATGGGGAGGGGGACGAGGGGTGTTGGCGTGGGGTGGGGATATTGGGGGAACAGGGGTGTTTGGAGGGAGTGGGGGTTGGGGGTATGACGGTTGGGGTGCTCGGCTGGATCATGGGTGGAGAGGAAGGAGGGGACAGAGTGCTGAGGAAGGAAGGCGAGTCAGTGGCAGTGACGAAGCTGTTATTGCTCGAGTCGTGGCCGAGGGCGTTGACATCAAGGCCCTCTTGGATGTGGAATGTGTCCCCTGCACGGAGAGCTTGTTCAAAGTCCAGCTCTATCCGCGATCCTCGACGCTGCTGCTTCATCCCGGCCGCAGCTCCCGGCCCAACCAGTCCGCTGCCGCCCCGCGTGCGCGATCCTATCCCTGAAGGAAAGGAAGACGGCGGCACGGACGGGGCAGGGCCACCATGACTAGGCTGCCGAAATAGCGACGCCAGCGTGTGCAAAAATTATGAAGAGATTCCGAAGAGAGTCTGCGCCGTTGTTCAAGTAGCCGTCGCCGTTGGAGAGCAAGGTCTCTAGCGGGCAGCTCCACCCGGGAGATTCCCGTCCGTCTGTACGCGAGCCGCGCCCACGCTTACCGCCTTGCTACCATATCCGTCTTCTCAGCCGGCCACGCAACATTCATCACTCAGAAATTTTCATCCCGTTACCATGCATATATAAACTTCTTAAAGACTATTGAACAACAGCAGCAGAGCACACTCATACATCATCACTTACATTAAAAACAGCCAATCGTCAGCAGATGTGCCCTGATAGAACAACGAACGACATGTGGGTGGGGTTCTCGCCCCCTTCTATAGTACGTAGATGCAGCAATTACAACATCGAAGGAGCAGGTGTGAGCAAAATAGCAAGCAATCAAAATGAAATGCCACAAAAAGAGCACAAGGTAGAGACGTGAAGAATCAGAAAGCGCGTTATATCGTTAGGATCAAGTACCAGAGCCCTCACTGAGTTTCCGAGACGGCGTGGGTGCACCTGTCGTAGAAGTCCGTCGCTGACGCTTCATGGCGAGGGTGCCTGCTGCGGGTGCATTGCCTGCTATCCGGCTACCAGGAGACAACCGCGAGCCAGGCTGGGAAGCAGGTGTATTGCTTGTGGTCGAGGATCGCGGGCGAGTGGACGAAGAGGCGATTTTAGGCAACACCGCGCCCCCCTTACGCGCGTTTGTATTGGGTGCACCTGATGCTCGGTTCCTGAGAGACGCCTGCTATGTCATGTGCACCCCATATAGAGTCGCGAAACACGCACCTCTTCTTGATAACGTCAGTTTTGAGAGATAGTGGACGGACGACTCCATGCAGTTTCTATCGTCGGTCGATGATAGGTCAGGGTAAGCTATCCATCACATTCAAGCAAAGATAAGGCCCACTCACATAAAATAGCCCGCACGCATTGCCTATCAGAATGTGCATCAGAATTCGAGACCCACAACGCATCGCTACGAGTCCACTTACAGAGAGGCTGCCCTTCAGGATCCCTCCGCCAAAGCGGTGTGTTCGTTGTATGGCAGTTCGTACATACCGTCGGTGGCTGGTCTCCCTCTTCATTCCCTCCCTTGCCCTGACCAGAACCAGCGGCCACACTAAGGTCCGGCGTGCTTGTCGACGGCCGCAAGTGAGGGTTGTTGGAGAACGACATATCCCCATTCGACCCCGACTTCTTTCTCTGTGCGACAGCCGAGCGTGCAGCGGTATCTTGCATAACCCGCTTCGTCGACGCGATCTTCCGCACTGGAATTCTTGGCTGGGTGCTATTAGCCGAGCCTTCAGCCGACGGTGGAGTGGACGCATTGGATGTGTTCAATGGTTCAGGTGAGGCCGCAGAGCTCGAGTTGAACCCGTTCCAGCCGTCGCTCGATGGACTCGGATGGAGGCTAGGGAAGCCATTGGCATCCCCGGGGTCGCGGGACAAAATCTGGGTGGGATCGACGTGTGTATATGGATGTTGTTGCGGGGCAAGGGTGGATCCATCCAGGCTGGGGTACATGAGACCCATAAGTTGCTGGTAGTCTAGAGTAGAATTGTCAACGCCAGCGAGGTTGGCGGCATTGAGATCGGCGTAGCCTTCTGTCATGGCAGCAGTGACGGCCACTGCAGCTGCTGAGAGGCTCTCGTTGTGGATCTGTGGGGAACGAGCAGCGGGAGAATAAGCGGTCGTAATAGAGGTGTGAGAAGGGTCCTGATAAAGACCAGTATGGCGCGGGTCTTCACGGGCAGCGAGCATTGCAGCATAATCGTGGGGGAGCGAGTGGGTGTTCGGGAGGTCAAAGAAACCGTCGTAACTAGGGTAGGTGAAGTTGAAAGTGCTCGAGGGGAAGGAGGGACCTTGGTGAGAAAACTTCTGGGATACTTCGGGAGACTCGATGATAGGGGAAGATGAGACACTGGGAGGGTCGCCGCGTAGCATACTTTCAACAAGGGGGGCATCGGCTCTACGTTTTGTACCAATGATACTTTCGGGAGGGAGGGGCTTTCCATTGACTTGATGACGACCAATGACGCCGGCTAATATACCATCTTTGGATACAGTGTGATCAAAGCTCGTTTTACGCACGTGTCTCGGGAAAGAAGGCGGCTCCAGCGGAGGGGCGTGCATGGTGGGAGTGCGAGAGAGGCCGTGTATCCCGTAAGAGGGGAGGGAGGAGGGGTGGGTGAGATTGTGATAGGACGATAGTGGGTGATCGAGGAGGACAGTATACGGGTGTCGAGGAGGGGAATTGGAAGGGAAATCATCGTGAAGGTGCTCGTTGTTGTTCTCGTAAAGGGCAGGAAGGGAGAAGTGGTTGTTGTGAAGGGAGGGGGGGCTGTGACGAGAGGGAGGAGAAGCTATAGGGATGCTAGGAGTGGAGGAGATGTGGATGGGGTGCATGGAGGGGAAGGGGGGACAGTCTGGAGAGTCGTCGTGGTGGGAGTCGTTGTAGAGCTTTGAGGAGAGGGGTAGATGGTGTTG